>APFE031430135.1:84691-100842 GCA_000404065.3 Pinus taeda | reverse complement strand
ATCTGACAGGGGGGG
The DNA here is from genome assembly GCA_000404065.3 of Pinus taeda. Classification (NCBI taxonomy): domain Eukaryota; kingdom Viridiplantae; phylum Streptophyta; class Pinopsida; order Pinales; family Pinaceae; genus Pinus; species Pinus taeda. The sequence goes on along the minus strand of APFE031430135.1, from coordinate 100,827 downwards.
AAATGATGGTCATCTACAAGCTTCAAAGCCACATCAAGTGAGCCTGAGCCACAACCTGCCACACCAGAGTTGTAGCCAGAGAAAAAGATGCCCGTGAACAAGCCTTCAATTGGCAATCTGGGACACTTCCTCTAGCAGAAGACTTCAGCATCTTGCCAGTTTTGGAAGAGTTCCGGGAACAAAATTGAGAACACTTCCTCTAGCAGAAGACTCCAGCTTCTTGCCAGTTTTGGAAGAGTTCCAAGAATTGCATTAAGCATTCCAGAGTTGTTAGTCATCCTTAAACCATCACAGGTTGAGACTTCCCTTTTCAGGTTGAAGTTTTACCTTTTATGCGAGGTGAGACCTCCCTTTTATGGTTGAAGGTTTCCCTCTTTAAAACAATAGGATCACTTCCTCTAGCAGAAGACTTCAGCTTCTTGCCATTTTTGGAAGAGTTCCGGGAACTGCACTAAGCGTAGTGTTGGTGGTCATCCTTAAACCACCGCCCTTTATACCAACATTTCAGAGAGCACATTCAGCCTAGTGCTGCCATGCATTTTTGCACATTTTGTATTTGAGCTCTCTTCTTGGACTCATACATAACCCTTCAAATTAAGGGGGGGAATGTTGGACACCTAATCCTCAATAGGTTAGTGTGGAAGCCGAATGGACAAAAGGAGTCCAAGGGACCTTGGGATGTGAATCCCAACGGTCACATAATGTACTATATATGTATATCATTTGTTAATAAAAATTGTATTGCATGCTTTATCTTTCCTATTTTTTCTCGCTCACCATGTGTGTTTAACAACTTCCATAATAAATATGAAATTATTGTTAAAATCCTAAGATCTCTAGCTATTGAGGTTGGCCATGAGTGGTATTCAGAGGAAGTGAAAATTTGCTTCCTTAGTTTGCCTTGCAAATCTCTCTATTGTTGTCTTTTGGTACTGTTTGTGAGCTTTTGCAACTCGGGGGTTCTAGGGGGGAGAAGTTCTTCTTGGATATTGTTGGGAGGAAAATCGGGTGGTTCACAATGAGTTGGTAAGGATATTGGAGCTGGAGCATACTCTCATTGGAGCTGGAGCATACTCCCATTTTTTTGAGTTGTATAAATTCATTGCCAGGTATGTTGACAACATTATATTGTGTTTCTTTTTGTAGTTCATTACATGGTTTTTCTTATTTGATTGTTGACTGAAACTTAGATGTATATCAAATGCTGCACACTAAATGTTGAAGGAATTTTGCAATAACTATAGTTTATTTTATGTGAGGTTTTTTTGTACAGTTTCATTGTAGGTTGATTTACATCATGTCTTAATGGTTGAAGCATTCAGGTTGCCATGATTTTTATGAAAACATGTTAATAGCATAAATTTGGTCTTTCCTTCTCTTTTTACAACTGTAGATAAGTTTTCACAATATATGTTTGACAATATGTAAGGTCCCACCTTACCAACCATTAATATTACACTAATGCTGACTCAAAATGCGATTTAATTTTGAAAAGTTAATGCAAGGTTATATATCTATATTTTTATTTTTTGTTTTTATTCGTATTCTTTACTCTACATACTAATTTCTACTAACTAGCTAACCCATGGTAATATTAAACTTCTCATTAAGGCTACCAGGTCATGGTTCCTCAAGATCCAAAACTTACAACCATAAGTCTTAAAATCACATTTAAATGATAGTGTCTTTAGTGGGATAAATAATATCAATATTTACAAACCACAATTTCCAATAAGCTAATTGTTCATTCTATTACAATTAAGAGTGTTTAAGAGTTACTAATTTGATTTTGTTCTAGATAATATGCCTATGAATTCTTTGGTAAAACAAACGGAAGAAAAAAAAGATAATTCAACTTCTAAAGGAGTGGTTTCCAATTATTATGAATTCATATGTGAGCTAACAATTACAACATTTCACCTAACCAATTTTCCTTCCAAGGATTTTTAATTCAATGTAATCATCATGCTTATTCTTTGAGATATTTCCAAAAACACCTTGGTCGCAAATCCTAAATTTACTTAGTCATTTTTATAAACAATTCTTAGATGTAATTATCTACAACCATTGAAGAATTATGTCAATGAATAAGCATGATGATTCCATTGAATTAAAAATCCATGGAAGCTAAATTGGTTAGATGAAATGTTGTAATTGTTAGCTCACATATGAATTCATAATAATTGGAAACCACTCCTTTAGAAGTTGAATTATCTTGTTTTTTTTCCCTTTGTTTTACCATAGAATTCATAGGCATATTATATAGAACAAAATCAAATTAGTCACTCTTAAACACTCTTAATTGCAATAGAATGAACAATTAGCTTATTGGAAATTGTGGTTTGTAAATATTGATATTATTTATCCCACTAAAGACTCTATCATTTAAATGTGATTTTAGGACTTATGGTTGTAAGTTTTGGATCTTGAGGAACCATGACCCGGTAGCCTTAATGATAAGTTTAATATTACCATGGGTTAGTTAGTTAGTCGAAATTAGTATGTAGTGTAAAGAATACCAATAAAAACAAAAAACAAAAATATAGATATATAACCTTGCATTAACGTTTCAAACTTAAATCGCATTTTGAGTCAGCCTTAGTATAATACTGATGGTTGGTAAGGTGGGACCTTACATATGGTATCAGAGCCAAGTTAAAACTCTAGGACATAGGGCTTGCCTACTAATATTTATTTACATACCTAATTTTTTCCTTGGCCAGGTTAAGTAATCATGGCGAGAACATCAAGGAGGAGGAAGGAAGTCTCATCTCCACCTCCCTGAGATAAAGAGTTTGAGAAAATATCCATCAGGGAAGTAAGGGATATGATGTTATCTTTCCAAAAGATGACTGAAGTCTTGATTAGTAGGGTTGGGGGAAATCCTTTAGTGCCTGGTTCTTCATCTCAATGAGAGAGGCAAGAAATACCATCTGATGGAGGTGTACATAGAGAGTTGGAAAAAGTTAAGCTTCCTATCTTAATGGGTACCACACAAGGGGAGGTAGTAGAAGCTTGGTTGGAAAACATGTGCCTATGTTTTGAGTTGCAGAATTATTCTAGCAACCAAAAGGAAAAGTTGGCTATATACCAACTTAAGGAGAGTGCACTATTATGGTGGAGGAACATAGAATCCCAATTGGGATACTCCATGTCTACCTTGACATGGGAACAATTTGAAGAGTAATTTTGAGGAAAGTACCATTCTGTTGAATACTTGGAGAGGAAATTGAATGAGTTCCATGATCTTAAGCAAGAAACTAAGACAATCCTTGAATATGAAGCACGATTCATGGAGTTGCTTAGATATGCTACCCATCTAAATACTGAAGCCCTCAAGGTAAACAAGTTTTTGTATGGATTGAATCCTGTTATAAAGGAAAAGACTTGCATTTTGAGGCCTACTAAATTGCATGCTGACAAAGAATTATTGGGGAACAAAGGGGGGGATAAAACCCCAAAACTATCATTCCATGGGAAACCTCCTCGAGGGAGAGGAGAATATGTAAGACATAAGTCAGGTGGTTCACATCATCAGGGATTTCAAAAGAATCATACTTTTAAGAACCAAAGAAATAACCAAAGGCAACATCTTCAACAAAGTAATGCTCGCACTCAAGAATCACCTAATAAAAGGGTGAAATTTATGAAAACTTCTCCCATTAATGGATGTTGGACTTGTGGAGGACCTCATTATGAGTGAGATTGCCCTAAAAAGAAGACTAAAGCAAAATCAGAGAAGGAACAAGCCACTGTTAGAGATATGGGTAGAGCCCATAGGATTCATGTAGTTGTGCAAAATCACCAGGTTGAGCATCAATCTACAGTGCTTGAAGCATCAAGTAAGCTAAATGGTATGGTTGTTACTATTTTGATTGATCCTGGTGCAACTAGAAGTTTTATTTATCCTAATGCTTTATTGAAATGTAAATTGGTGGCGATAGAGAAAAATGATTTTGATCAGGTTCAAATGGCCTCAGGGTGATCTCAAAAGGTGAATGCTTAGTGCAAGAGTGCCCTTTAGAGTTGGGAGTGTGTGTCACAAATGTGATTCTTTATGTGACGCCACTTGGCCACTATAATGTGATAACTGCGATGGACTAGATTGAAGCCCATTGGGCTGTGCTTAGTTGTCGAAGCAAAACACTTCATTTTTTGAGTGATGAGGGCCAATCTATGGTTATCCATGGGGAAAGGAGACCTATTTATTTAAGACTTATCTCATTCTTGCAGATGAAGAGAATTCTTAGGAAACGATGTCAAATGTATGTTGTAATGACTATAAATGAGGGAGATCTTTCATCCTTTGAACAATATCCTTTCCTTTCAGAATTCTTCGATGTCTTTCTAGAGGAGTTGCTGATCTGAAAATGAGATCTAAGACATTTATTAAGGTATTACAGACTCATGTGCATGGAAATTCCTATGTTACTTTGTGCAATGGATCGATAAGATTGTGAAATACATAGAAAGTGAAGCAGTTAAAGAAACATAATAGACAACACACATAAACACAACAAGTTTAATATGGAGTTTACCCAAAACTCCTGGGCTACATCTCCTAGTCCAACCTTTAGTGGTGGCCTCTCTATTATCTCTTAAGTAGCTAAGTTTTACAATAGTATGAGCTCAATTTGAGTCTCAACACACAACAGATACAACAACAAGAGTTTTGCTTAAACCCCTCAAGCCTCCTGAGTACACAGACATCACTCTCTGTCTCTGTCTTTGCTCTATCTCAGCATTGCTTGCATTTTTTTCTGTCAATCTGTGGCTATAAATCCAATCTACGCTAACTGTTCATTTCCTCTTCTTAGGCTTTCTAGCTCCCAGCCTCTGTCTACTCAAATACCCCTTCTGGGTGTTCAATAATCATTGCTAATGTTTTTAGGGGAGGTGGCCACCTGTTCTGCAACAAAAGAGTCCATCTGGCTTTTGAAATCCTGGAAATCGCCATTCTCAATTTACACAGAGAAATATATTCAACACGGGAAAAATCCGCCAAAACACAGTTTTTTGGACTTCAAATGTCCTTAAATCTGAACTATATTCCTATTGGGTCCACCCTCAATCGCTGCCGCAAGTCGCAATTGCCCGTTCAATGGTTTCCCTTTGTATTTTTGAAAATATGTTAAAACACTGGAAAATTCCATAGAAATGGCTTTGGGCGGATTTGAAGTATTATACATTTTCATTCCCAAACCCTTTCGGGTCTAGTTTTCATCGCATTGGTGCTTCCCCTTGTATTTCGTTTAATAAATGAAATACACGGAAATACATTAAAAATGCCATTTGGAGGATCTCAAATCTTATAAAATAGAGTTTATATTCCCATCGGGTCTGGCTATCGCATCACACATATATATATGTATGTGTTCGCTCCATTGTGTTTGTTGATTGCGATATCGCGATGCAATTGATCACAATTGCATATCACAATAACCCCGAGACATTTTGTGAGCAATTTATTGTGGTTTGTTGATGTGATGTTGCGATGCAACGTGGGCCATCAATCTACGCACTTGATCGACTTTCCCCGTTGACCCCGCTGATCGCTGTCGTGTATCACGTGTGGTCTCCGCCGATAGCCTTCACTTGCCACTGCTGATTGTGATTTGTCGACCAAATCTGGACCATTGATCGACCAGATCTAACAGCTATTGTGCATCACTCCTTTGACCACTGATAAGCCTGTTTTCCATTATTTCTTAGTGTTTTTTGCTGCCGATAGTGTTTTCTGATGTTTCTAAGGGTTCTTCCCATGTGATTGTTTTGATCTTTTGAATGATTTTTAAAGACTTAGAGGGCATTTGGATCCATTTGGATCATGCCTTCCCACTGAAAAAGGCTTTTGGACCACAAAAAGTTGGTTTTTAAGCATCAACCAAGTGAGGATACAGCTCCCTCACTTGCCCAATTTCCATCCATCGTGCACTTCTTGGTTTTGAACCTTTGAGTCCAATTCTAAGGTACTTGACATGCCCTCTGCGCGTAGTTCTCACCTTCCTGTCCAGAACTGTATCTTCGTGCAACTCATTGAGATATTCAGGCAACAGATCATCAATAGAAGGTAATTGACTTTTCTCTTCGGGATATTCAATTAATGAAGGTTGAAACAGTCTTAAATTTTCTGTATTTACCACTGAATAGATGTGCATGTAAGCTGGAAAATCAAGGCGGAAAGCGTTCTCACCAATTTTCTCAAGTCCCTTGAAAGGCCCATACCTTATTGGCTTCAATTTCTTATCTTCACCTTGCATTCTATCTTTGATTATATACAACTAGACTTGATCACCAACTTGGAAGCTATGCTCCATTTGATGCTTATCATGCCTTGCCTTGTACTTGGCTTGGCTCTTTTTTAGCTGTTCTTGCACTGCCTGGTGAATTTCTTGGATCTGTTCAATGAACTTGGTTTCTTTGTCCACATCACTGTGTCCATCAATTGCTATGTCTTTCCCAAAGAAAAAATCCATGGGAGACTTTGGTGTAAAACCAAAACAAGTCTCAAAAGGAGATCTTTGTGTAGAAGAATGTTAAGCACATTTGTAAGCATGTTGCACATAACACAAATGTTCATCCCAAAGCTTGGGATGCTTGCTGCAATAATCCTTGAGCAACTAGATCACTGTCTTATTGAGAACCTCTGTTTGGCCATCTATTTGTGGATGAAAGGTTGTGCTCTTCTTCAGTCTGGTGTCCATCAATTCCCACAGACTTGACCAAAACTTCCCAACAAATCGGGAATCTCAATCAGATACTATGGAAGTGGGTAACCCAAAATGCACCCAGAGATGCTGAAAGAACAACTTCACTGTTTGTTCAGCTGTAATATACTTGTTACAAGGCATTAAAATACACATTTCGCTAAACCTGTCCACAATAACATATAAATAGTCATGACCTTTTCCAGATTTTGGCAATCCCCCAACAAATTCCATGGAAACACCTTCCCAAGAATGAGAAGGAAATGGACGTGGAGTGTACAAGCCTAATTTTCTATTGCTAGGCTTGCTTTTAGCACACATGGTACACCCTTTAATATATCTAGAAACTATTTCATGCATTCTTGGCCAATAGCAGAATGTTTGTAGTTGTGTAACTGTTTTACTTACATGAAAATGACCTGATATTAGAGAAGTATGTGCTTCTCAGATTATATTAACTCTTTTGATTTGAGGATTGCATAACTTTCCCAAATGATATAAGGGTTGGTCCTTAACATGATAATCCAATTCTTCTACTTGTTTTCCATGACATAAAGTTGCATATACATCTTTAAAATCTACAGCTTGAGCATATTGTTCAATGTAGCTTTCATGCAATACTAAGTTATGCTTAAGTATAGTAGATGCATTTATGATTGGTCTTGATAACATATCTGCAACTTTATTTTGTATGCCTTTCTTATATCTAATGACTAGATGAAACTGTTGTAGGAAACCCATCCACATACAATTTCTTGATTGCTGCAATTTAGTTTATGAGTGCAAATATTGAAGTGGTTGATGATCAGTGTGTATAACTATCTCTTTGCCCGCTAAGTAATGTTTCCACTTTTTCACACTCTGTACTAATGCATACAATTCTTTATCATATGTGGGATAATTAACTACTGCAGAATTAAATGTCTCAGAATGATAGCATATGGGTTTACCATGTTGCATCAACACTGCTCCCATGGCATAGTAATTGGCATCTGTTTCAGTCTCAAATGGTCATTGAAGATCTGGTAATGCTAGTACTAATGTTGTACTAATTTTTTCTTTCAAGGTGTCGAAGGCTTTCTGTTGTTTGCCTCCCCACTGAAACACCTTGTTCAATCCTGTCAAAGCATGTAAGGGAGCTGCAATCAAGGAAACGTTAGCAATAAAATTTCTCCAATATTGTGATGCTCGTAGGAAGCTTCTAACTTCTGTAGCAGATTTGGGTTTAGGCCAGTTTACAATGAATTCAACCCTAGAGGGATCTATCTTCAATTCACCACCCCCTAAAATATAACCCAAATAATTCAAAGATGTTATGACAAATTCACATGTTGATAAATTAACATAGAGATTTTCTTTTTTCAAAACATCTAGAGTCTGCTTTACATGCTTCAAATGTTCTTCCCATGTTTTAATAAAAACAAGAATGTCATCTAAATATACAATTATAAAATCATCAATAAAAGGCCTAAGTACATCATTCATAACTCTCATGAAAGTGGCAAGAGCATTAGTTAAGCAAAAATGCATAACTATCCATTCATACATCCCTTGCTTTGCTTTGAAAGCAACCTTCCATGCATCTTGTTATGCCACTCTAACCTAATGGTAGCCACTACACAAGTCCAACTTGAAAAAGTAAACAACTTCTTTCAGCTGATCCAATAGATCATTAACACGAGGAAGGGGATAACGATTCTTGATCTTTATTTTATTCAACACTCTGTAATCTCTGCACATCCTCCACGAACCATCTTTCTTTCTCACCAACACGATCAGAGATCTGCATGGTGATGTGCTTGGTCTTATGAACCCTTTGTCGAGTAGCTCCTGTACCTGCTTCTTGATCTCTGCATTCTCTAAAGTAGATAACCTGTACATTCTAATGTTAGGCAATGGAGCATCTCGCTGCAAATGAATATCATGTACAATTTTCCTTTTGGATGGAAAACCTTTAGGTTCTTGAAATAGGGTATCATATTCTGATTTTTTTTTTCTAAATTAGCTTTCTATTTAGCATCATAGCCTTCAAATTTATTGGTTTTATCAGGGTTCTTTTCCTTTACAAACATCAGTAAAAATTGATTGCATGAATTTACAATTCTTTTCATTTGCCCTGAGTTTATGAGAGTGTAATTATTTTTGAGTTTATGAGCTCTTACAATATATTCTATTCCATCTTTGATGAGCTGATACTTATTTTTAGTTCTATAGAAAATGGCTTTTCTATCGTACAAGTAAGGACTTCCTAAAATAATTCCACCTATATCCAAAGGAATGATATCTAACTCAACCTCATCTACAAATGCTGACCCAAAAGAAAACTTAAGTTTACATTGTCTAGTCACTTGTAGCTTTGCTTTATCACATACCAAACCTAATGGATATGGTTTCTTGTGAGGCGTGGTTAGTAATCCAAACTTCTTTACAATTGCTTCAGAAATCAAGTTTACTTGTGAGCCACTATCAAATAAAGTATCAATCTTTTGATGCTTGGAAATAACTCTAATATGAAAAGGCTCATGTCTTTCCTCTCATTTTCTTCATTATCAATAGTTTGTGCAGAATTACTAGTAGATGCTTCAGAATTTTTACCTTTTATACCTGTAGCTATGATTGTTGTTTCATCACCTGAGTCTAACCCCAAATCTTTCTGTATAACAGCAACAATCTTCTTGTTCTTGCCATCGAACTTCTTAGGTTTCAGCTCCGGATGCAAAGACCATCAATGTTCATCATCATGCCCATCCTTCTTGCAGTGAGTGCATGAAGGTTTGTCTTTCTGTACAACGTTTGACTTCCTCTCTTTCTATTTCTGCTTCCTCTTTTCCTTGTTCTTTCTTGCAGTGGGTTTTGATGATCCCCCAATCTCTGCGTTCACATTCTTTCCTCTATCCTCTAGATGTGTAGCCTGGATGGATACCTCATCTATGCTAGTAGGGTTAAACATGATAATGGTGTGCCTCAAATAGCTATGCGGACCACCTATATACTTCATCAAGGTTTCAAGTGAGTCTAGATAAATGCCTAGAATTAAAGCTCTTTTTCTAAATTCTTGGGTGTAGCTTTGTACACTTTGTCCCTTTAATTAGCAAAGAGTTTGCCAACTCATGATCACTTGTTGCATATACGCTAGTGGATATAATTGTTTTTTAATGGCAGAAACAAATTCACTCCAGGTAGAAAGAATTTTACCATGCTTCTTCAAATTAGCTAGTGTCCTACCTTCTCACCACACTGGGGAAGTTCCTCCAAGGCAAAGGCTGGCCAACTGAATCTTTCTCCTTTTTGAATCAATGTTCTACACCCTACAATATACATCAATATGTCTAATCCAATTATCTAGCTTTTCTGCATTTAATTCTCCATCATATATTGGCAAATCAAAATTTACATCTAATTTAATCAAAGGGCTAGAAGGAGGTGTTGATAGAGGAGCCTCTTTTCCTTTCCCTTTGCCTTCAGAATGGCCATCTAGAAGAGGTTCCTCTGTTCCTTTGTCTTGTGTGGAGGTTGAAGTATCTTCACCTCGACCTTTCTTAAATTCTCAGTACATCTCTTCTACCATGGCTCTCATGGTCATGAAACTGTCCATGAACTGAGAGTCTGATTCCAAGGGAATTTATTCTGCCATTTTCCTCCTGGGATATCTTATGCTCCTATACCAATAGGTGTCATATTTCATGATTGACTTGATGAGCTCTGTAATATGCTCATACCTTTCCTTGTTGCAAAGGTTTTCCATATTTTCAAAAAATCAAAAAATTTAAAAAATGTAAAGAGGATATACCGTAAAGAAAAAACAAAGGGTAAAAGAATAAAATGGTCAAAAAAGTGAAAGAAATGAACCCCAAACAAAAATAGACCAGGAAAGTGTGCAAGTCTAAATGCCACTACTTTTTCATTTTCTGTAATAAACAATTGTGTTCAACTTGTCAACTTATTCCACAATTGATGAATAGTCAAACAGCTGAAGCTTGGCTAGTTCATATTTGAATTTCATGTTGTAGAATAGAGAATAAAATCTGACCAAACTGTTTAATCTTGGCAGATAAGTAGAGAGGTAGAGTAAATAAAAAGGAGCTCAACAGCTTAATCTAAGCCCTTGGATGTAATAAGTGTAGACTTAGGTAGGCTTGCCATGTAAAAGAAAATGATGATTTGATAAGGGTTTGCCAGTCTAAGTGCACCCAAATAAAGAAGAAAAAATGTCAGGCTAAAATAGGTAGGGTAGGTAGATGGTGTTGCAGAATGATACTTGTGATGAAAACTGTTTCTAAATGTGTTAACTTTTACTTTTATCACAAAGTGCAAGGCAGACATTTCACTTAGGTCAAGCAAGACAAGGTTAAATAACTAACTTCCATTCACATTTTCCCTAAAACACTTCACTAATTTCCCCTAAGTATTAGTGCCTTTGAAAGCCAAAGGGGCTTAGAGAATTTCTCTGACTTCTGGAGGGACCGGACCCTCGGCCCAATGATCTAAAAAGCCTAAGTACTCATAAATCATCCATCCATCATTCATTTCATTCCATAAAGTTTGCCTAAGTGAAAAACCCTATTTTACTTAGGAAATGCATAATATTCCTCATAAAAACCCTTTTTTCATTCTGAGCCTAAGTTTAACTACAAAATTCAATTGTTTTTATACTTAGCGCTTTCATTTTATTTCATATTAACTTTAACACATAGTATATAAATCCTGAATAATTTTTTACCTTTTCCCGTATTATTTTATTGTATATAAATCCCCAGATTATTATATATTCCCGCCCCGGTTAAATATAACCATAAATGCTGTTTAAAAGGGATTAGTGGGTTTATTCAAAATTCATTAATAACCTTCCCCAGTGCACAAAAATGGGATTAATTAACCCGTTGGGTTAAGTAATAACCTCCCATCATCCAATCACAATCCCCCCGATACAATTAATAAACGTTTAATTCAGTCGGGCCGGTCGCAGTAAAGCCCCGCCATATCCCTTGCCCGTCCGCCGTCTGATCTTACCCCCATCATTCGACGGTTGACATCGATATCGTGTCCCCCTAGTGAGCGCACTTTAACTTGCGATCACCAGGTGGTTTTCTGCCCATACCTCTGCCACGCGTCATGCAGTCCATATGCTCGCTCACCCCTCGTCCAAAACCGCCCTGACTCCAAAAGAGGTGCGAGCAAACCACTTACCACCCTCCGCGTAACAACAAAACTTCACATCATCAAGTTGGTGCCATCTGTCCATTGTTCATTCAAAGCTTACCAGCCAATATCAACTGTTTACTCGTTTAAACACAAACACCTGAGTGTTGCTCATTTTCACTTGATTGTGTAGTAAAACCCTTTGTAACCCAGCTGCGCCACCCAAAGCCTCTGTTAACCAATTCGAGCATGGTTTACATCCCAAAAAGTATTCTGAACTCACTCCACGGACCTCTCAAGCTCAAATGAAACCTTTTCGACCTCCCCTACAAGCCAATGCTTTCTTAACAGTTTGTTTTGTTTTATAGATGATCAAAAGACCACAGCCTTGGATAAACAGTCTTAATACTAGTCATAAGACTTGTTTACTCCAAGAGCGTTATCAAATATATTCAAACAGAGATGGAAGATAAAACATACAGTTGAAAGACAAGCAAAGGAAATAGGAAATTAAATGATTTATTGTTGAAACAGACAGTAAAAACCTAAACTAAACATTGAAGGTAAAAGGACAAAGTAAAGAGAAGTCAAAGTGTATCAGTGTTAAAGAGTATCAAAGTGAAGACCAAGTCAAGTAAATCAGCTAGCATGAAGATAAACAGTAGGGAAGACACTTACAAAACATAACATACAAGTTCATGACAAAGTGAAGACAAATGAAAAACAGAGCGGTAAAAGTAAAAAGTAAACAGTAAACAGTGAAAGTAAACATGAATATATTTAGGGTTAAACAAAGATGAAAACACTTTCATCAGCTACAATGAAGTTTATCCACAGTAAAAGTGAAAAACAGTCAAAAGAAGTTTAAGGTTAAAAGATGAAATTAGAGCAAAAATGGTACTTTCTTCAGAAATTTCCTGTTTAAGTCATAGGTTTGCAGAAACTATTGTGGCCAATACAAGAAGTATTTAGAGAAACTGGAGGAGGTTTGTATTTATAACAGGCCAATATACAAAAACCTATCTCACTTTGTACACATGTATTACCAAGTGGGAGATAAGTGCATTTCTTCACAACCTAGTTTTTAGTTTGTGAAAAGTCCTGTTTTTGACATCTTTTTGCAGAGAATATTGTGAACCGCTGGAGATAAATGTTGGCAAACTGAGAGATGTTTATCTCAAAAACATTCCTATATACAAAAATCTCTTTCACGTTTTACATATCTATCATGGATTGAGATATAAAAGCATATCCTTTGACCCTAAGTTTGCAGAATTTCAGGGGCAGAATGCACAAAGGAAGGATGCAATTAGTGACTGGGATGCCTCATCATCAACTAAGAGTTTCTACAAATTCGACTTTCTCTTGTTTGTCACCATAAATCCATAGAAATAGTGCCAAGTAGATTCATTAGTTTTGAATTTCCTTTATTTAAGTTCTATTAATGTAAACAGTTGCAGATATTTGTGAAACTAATCTTGATATTTTTTCAAGATATTTCAGTTTACAATTAGTATAAATACTTCTTCATTTGAATTATTTTGGTGTGGATTCATATACATTGCTGTAATACTAGTTTTCTGGAATAAAGTGTTGATTGGATCAAATTTTCGTATGGCTTGCTGGACAGAGAATTAATGCAAGGGACTTTTCACAGATTTCTTGAAGCAAACACCAGATAAATAAGTCATCTATACCTTATGTTTTAAAGTTTTCCTTGTTTATTATATCATCTTTGTTTCATATCTGAATGATAAACAAAAATGAGTAATTCAGAATATGCTTGATTTCACTCTGTCTTCAAACTTTATTATTCTCTATGTTTTCTTCTGAATTAGAATAAACAATGAAATCTTAATTGATCTTGTTTTATAGTTCATTCACTTTGATTATTTATTAAAGAATACTTGATTGCTGTTTATTAGTAATCAATTAAAGTTCCCTTTTTTTTCAAACAGGTTGAAGGATTCTTAATTTCTCTTCACCCAATTTGAAACAATTCCATTTACTCCAAGTCTCTGTTTGTTCCCTGTTTAACCATCTTGCTCTATAAAACCATCCTTTGTCAAGAAACCTAATCTAGTTAAGCCATCTTCCTTGAATCCATTAGCCCAATGGCCTAAACTACTCAGTCTTACCCCTTTGCTATTGAATCTCACCACCCAAACTCAAACAAACTCATAAACTTCACAACTAGCCTAATATCTTTAAAAAACAAAGCTAAAAATTAAAGAGAGAGCCCTCTCTGGATGTAGATTGGCTAGAATCTGTATCTAAAAGATTGGTTTGTGGTTACCTCGGCCTCCTTTCCCCTTCTTATAACTCTTGGGAAACACTGAGTGATAACAGGATAGACTCTTCCAATTTCTGGGTTGGTCTCAACTAGTTCTCTTTCTCCTAATTTGAGCTTTGACCTAATTAGCATTCAACAACCCAGCACAAGCTTGTTTAACCTTAGCAACCTAAAGCTCTGATACCACTTGATCTGAAAATGAGACCTAAGACATTTATTAAGGTATTATAGACTCATGTGCATGGATATGCCTATGTTACTTTGTGCAATGGATCGATAAGATTGCAAAATACATAGACAATGAAGTAGTTAAAGAAACATAATAGACAACACACATAAACACAACAAGTTTAATATGGAGTTTACCCAAAACTCCTGGGCTACATCTCCGAGTCTAGCCTTCAGTGGTGGCCTCTCTATTATGTCTTCAGAAGCAAAGTTTTACAACAGTATGAGATCAATTTGAGTCTCAACACACAACGAATACAACAACAAGAGTTTTGCTTGAACCCCTCAAGCCTCCTGAGTACGCAAACTCTCTCTATCACTCTTTGTCTTTGTCTTTGCTCTGTCTCAGCATTGCTTGCAATGTTTTCTGTCAATCTGTGGCTTTAAAGTCAATCTGCACTAACTATTCATTTACTCTTCTTGGGCTTTTTGGCTCCCAACCTCTATCTGCTCGAATCCCCCTTTTGGGTGTTAAATAATCATTGCTAACGTTTTTAGGGGAGGTGGCCACCTATTCTACAACGAAAGAGTCTATTTGGCCTTTGAAATCTTGGAAATGGCCATTCTATGTTTACACAGAGAAATGTTGGAAATAATACTGAGAGGGGGGGTGAATCAGTATTATCAGGTCAAATATTCCTTTTCTAAACCAAATTGTATACGCTACTTCAGTTAATTAAACCTGCGTATATACGCAACTATTCAAAAGGAAACCAGCGTATACAAAGCAAACTTTCAATTTACTTTAACTTTCTGATGATGATTGTTAATATGTGATGCAGAATCAACTAACAAGTAACCAGAGACAGTAAAACAGAGCAGAAAGACAATCACACACAAGAACACAAGATATAAGGTGGAAACCCAATGTGGGTGAAAACCACCTGCTGCAATTCGTCTCTATCTTTCTTTAATTAGAAACTTATGTTTACAATGTTACTGGTGCAGTCCTTTACCAGTACGCAGGCTGCAACCTGCAGAGAGCTACAACTCTCTCTCATTTTCCAACTTCTCCTGGAAGGGAGCTACAACCCCCTTTAGCTCTTGCACTAGCCAAGATATAGGTGCTGGCCTACAAAAGGCTACAACCTTCTCTTTCTTCTAGGGACCACATTTCATAAATTTTCAGACTGGATCCATGAACATTAATCAATCATCAAGAATTTCTTCGTCAACCAATCACCTTTCACCAATTAGATCTAAATCAAGTAGATATCTCTCTGACAGTTGTACCCAAGACACAGTACCAGTAACCACACACCAAAACAAAACCCAGAACACAACAGTATTGAACAGAAGCAGCAAGATCATAGATTAAAACATATACGCTACTTTATCAGCCTGAAACATGCGTGCATACGCTTCTGCGTATGAAACAACATGTGTATACGCGTTGTGACTTCACTGAACCTGCATGTATACACGCTGTTACATTGAAATTTGTCACCATGACTATCTGCAGTTAATATGTCTCCATCAATAGTCATATTATCCTCCTTGTCAAGCCTTATACCTCTGCTCTCCATGTCAAACTTCAAAAAAGAGAGAAAGTCATTAAAAATCATGTTTATCTCTGGGTACCCAGGTTCTCTCTACCTTGCCTGCATGTACACATCCTAAGCTCATTGTACCTGCGTACTTGTACGCTCTGTAAGTCAAGGGATGGGTGCGTACTCCTGTAAAGGTCAAAAGGCGCGAGTTTCATCTTAAAAAAGTTACTTGTGGTCACTTCTAGAGCTTTCTAGAAGAGTTTTTGACGTGTATTGAGC
>APFE031430135.1:52514-63364 GCA_000404065.3 Pinus taeda | reverse complement strand
CACCTGCTGCAATTCGTCTCTATCTTTCTTTAATTAGAAACTTCTGTTTACAATGTACTGGTGCAGTCCTTTACCAGTACGCAGGCTACAACCTGCAGAGAGCTACAACTCTCTCTCATTTTCTAGCTTCTCCTAGAAGGGAGCTACAACCCCCTTTAGCTCTTGCACTAGCCAAGATATAGGTGCTGGCCTACAGAAGGCTACAACCTTCTCTTTCTTCCAGGGACCACATTTCATAAATTTTCAGACTGGATCCATGAACATTAACCAATCATCAAGAATTTCTTTGTCAACCAATCACCTTTCACCAATTAGATCTGAATCAAGTAGATATCTCTCTGACAGCTGTACCCAAGACACAGTACCAGTAACCACACACCAAAACAGAACCTAGAACACAACAGTAGTGAACAGAAGCAGCAAGATCACAGATTAAAACATATATGCTACTTTATCAGCCTGAAACATGCGTGCATACGCTTCTGCATATGAAACAACATGCGTATACGCGCTGTGACTTCACTGAACCTGCGTGTATACACGCCTTCACTTCACTGAACCTGCGTACAGATCTATAAAGGATAATTCACTCTTTCAGATATTCAATCACTAATTAACCCAGATTATCAGACTTATAGATCAAGTAAGCGCCACATCTAGCAGACCAAAACATACAAAGATACTATCATTCAATCTTAAAGATTATGACCCATGAATAGATCTTATCCTTCTTTTGTGCTAAGGTTCCTCCTTCATTCAGATCCAGATCTGCATCACAACCCAATTACCAATATACCAACTCTAGCACTTTATCCGATATTCAATAATAATGCGGATGATCCTTTGCCACATGATCTCCTTCCTCTTTTATAGTCTTAGGCCTTCCTCACTACCATGGTCCAAAACCATAACATTTCAAAACCATGAGCCCAAAACTAGGGATCAACACATCTGTCGAGACGCCATGGTCCAAAACATAGGTTCAAATCCCAAGGACTAACTACCATGGACCAAAAGTATGATCCCCAACATATACGTTCTTTTTCAACGTATACCCCATGTGTATACACGTTTTTGTTTAGATGAACCTGCATGTATGTCTTTTTCTTCTCTCTGAGTGCCTGAACTGAGATCTATTACCAAAGAGAGTTGCCATCAAGGACAACACCTGTGCCATAGCTCCAAACCTGTGCCATAATGCCAACAAGAAATATATTCAACACGGGAAAAATCCACCAAAACACAGTTTTTCGGACTTCAAATGTCCTTAAATCCAAACTATATTCCTATCGGGTCCACCCTCAATCGCTGTCGCAAGTCGCAATTGCCCGTTCAACGGTTTCCCTTTGTATTTTTGAAAATACGTTAAAACACTAGAAAATCATGTAGAAATAGCTTTGGGTGGATTTGAAGTATTATACATTTTCATTCCCAAACCCTTTCAGGTCCGGTTTCATCGCATCGATGCTTCCCCTTATATTTCTTTTAATAAATGAAATACGTGAAAATACATTAAAAATGGCATTTGGCAGATCTCAAATCTTATAAAATAGAGTTTATATTCCCATCGAGTTCGGCTATCACATGGCACACACACACACACACACACACACACACATATATATATATGTGCCTGATCCATTTTGTTTTCCGATTGCTATATCGCGATGCGATTGATCGCAATTGCATATTGCGATAAACCCGGGCCATTTGGTGAGCGCTCTATTGTGGTTTGCCGACGTGATGTTGCAATGCAACATGGGTCGTCGATCTGCACACTTGATTGATGGTCCTCATTGACCCCGCTGATCATTGTCGCATATCCCGTGTGGTCTCCACCAATAGCCTTCACTTGCCACTGCCGATTGAGATTTACCGACTAGATCTCGACTGTTGATCAGCCAGAGCTGACAGCTACTGTGCATCACTCCTTTGACCGCCGATAAGCCTGTTTTCCATTGTTTCTTGGTGTTTTTGGCTACCGATAGTGTTTTTCGATGTTTCTAAGGGTTCTTCACATGCAATTTTTTTGATCTTTTGAATGATTTTTAAAGACTTAGAGGGTATTTGGATCCATTTTGGATCAATTTCCTGGTTTGCCTCCAAAGCGGGAGATTGACTTCTCCATAGAGCTAAATCTTGGTATCGAACCTATATCCAAATCTCCCTACCAAATGTCTATTGTTGAACTTCATGAGTTTCAAGTGAAACTTCGAGAGTTATTGGACAGGGGTATGATTAGACCTAGTGTTTCACCTTGGGGAGCTCCAATGATATTTGTAAAGAAGAAGGATGGATCCCTTTAGTTTTGTGTTGACTACAGGCAATTGAATCGAGTAACTATTAGAAATTAATATCCTTTGCCTCGCATTGACGATCTATTTAATCAAATGAAGGGAGCCACCATATTCTCCAAGATCAATCTTCGATCAACATATCATCAGCTCAGAGTTAAAGAAGAGGATATTACCAAAACTGCTTTTCGAACTCGTTTTGGTCATTATGAGTTCATGGTTGTTCCTTTTGGGTTATCTAATGCCCCAGGAGTGTTTATGAGTCTTATGAATGGTGTATTTACTAATTACTTAGACAAATTTGTACAAGTGTTCCTCGATGACATCCTAATATATTCAAAGTCCCCAGAAGAGCATGAACAACACTTGAGATTGGTGTTACAATGCTTAAGAGAAAATAAAATTTATGCAAAAATGTCCAAATGTTATTTTTTCCAATCAAAAATTCATTATCTTGGACACATTATACCCAGTGAAGGCATTGTTGTTGACTCAGCAAAGATCGATGCAATTTCAGAATGGCCAGCACCCTCTAATGTGCATGAAGTGAGTAGCTTCATGGGTATGGTAGGATACTATCAGAGATTTGTGGAGGGGTTTTCAAAAATAGCCAGCCCTATCACTTCATTTCTTAGGAAGGGAGTACAATTTAATTGCACAAATGAGTGTGAGCAAGCATTTTCCAAGCTCAAACAATGTTTGACTACAACACAGATACTTAAGGTTCCAGATATGGATAGACCATTCATAGTATGTATCGATGCGTCGAAAGATGGATTGGGTGTAGTATTATCTCAAGATGGTAGGGTGATTGCATATGCCTCTAGGATGTTAAGGACACATGAAGAAAACTATGCAACCCATGATCTAAAACTAGCAGCTATAGTTCATGCCTTACGACTTTGACGACAATATTTGGTGGGAAAGAAATTTGAATTGAAAACAAATCACAGATGTTTGCAACATATATTTACTCAAAGTGATATAAATGATAGGAAAAGAAGGTGGTAAGAACTCCTACGTGAATATGATTTTGACATAAATTACATCAAGGGTACATTGAAGAAAGTAGCTGATGCACTCAGTCAAAGACCACGAATATTTTCAGTAATTCCATTGAAAATTGATTTATGGGAGCGCATCTTGAGGGCATAAGATGTAGATGAATGGTGAAAGGAAGTTAAAGTTTCTCTTTTTGGGGAGGGGGATAAGAAAAACAAGGTAGAAGGGTATTCTTGTGATGATGACAATATGCTGAGATTCATGCAAAAGATTGTAGTTCCAGATCAAGATGGGCTTCATGAGTTCATTTTGAAAGAAGATCATCGTGCAACATATATGGCTCACCTGGGAGTCTAGAAGATGTATGCTGATTTAAAGCAAATTTTCTTTTGGACAGGCATGAAGAAGGATGTAGCAAATTTTGTGGAAAAATGTTTGAAATGCTAGCTAGTTAAAGTAGAACATGGTCATCCAGCAGGATTATTGCAGCCGCATAACATTCCTAAGTCCAAATGGGAATAAATATCTATGGACTTTATTGTTGAATTACCTAAAACAACCAAAAGGCATAAATCCATTTTGGTGGTGGTAGATAAACTTACTAAGAGTGCCCATTTTATACCTGTTAGGGATACTTTCAAAGCATCTGAAATAACACAAGTATTTATCAAGGAAATGGTTGGAATTCACGGTTTTCCTAAGAAAATCATATCAGATAGGGCCTCTATGTTTATAGGAAGATTTTGGATTAGTTTCTAGGAAGCCCTTCAGACACAATTAAATTTCAGTACAGCTTATCATCCGGAGACTGATGGCCAAACTGAAAGAGTAAATAAAGTGTTAGAGGACATGCTTAGAATGTACGTAATGGATCAACAATCTAAGTGGGAAGATTATCTTCCTCTAGTGGATTTTTCTTACAATAACAGTTATCACCTCTCCCTTGGTATGTCACCTTATGAGTTATTGTATGGAAGACCATGCAGAACACCTTTAAGTTTGGATAGATTAGAGGACAGAATATCAGTAGGTCCTGAAATGCTTAAAGAAATGGAAGAACAAGTGTGTCGTATAAGGCAAAGATTAAAGGAGGAACAAGATAGACAAAAGAGCCATGCAAATATGCATAAAGTGGATCATAGTTTTAAAGAAGGTGAATTTTTTTTTCTTCAAGTAAAACCTCAGAAAAGATCTATTAGGTTTTGGAAAGGATCTAAGCTCTCTCCTCGATTTTTTGGGCCTTTTGAGATCATTGAAAGGGTTGGACCTATGGCATATCATCTTGCTTTACCACCAGTTTTTCATCGTATTCATGATGTATTTCATATTTCGGTACTACGTATGTTCATGATCCTTCTCACATTTTAGATTGGCATCAATTACATGTAACAGACGAAGGGAATCTTAAGGCAGAGCTAGTTTCCATTTTGGACCATCGCGCTCAACAACTCAGACATCGCATGGTGGACCAAGTAAGGGTCCAATGGGACCCGTACAATCCTAGTTCCACCACTTGGGAAGATGCATCTTCTATGCGTCTTGAGTTTCCTTTTTTGTTTAGTTAAACTTTAGGACAAGTTTACTCCAAGAGGGGGAGTATGTAGTGTCCTATTTTTCTAGTATAGTTTTGTCACTCATATCAAGGGTTATATATATATGATAGGTTGATCAATTGATTGAGGAATAATGTTTTGCATACATAGTTATATTTCCTTTTATGTTTATGTATGACAGAATGATCACTGGATTGGGGAACAATGTTTTATATAGTTATATTTCCTCTTATATGTGGCATCATTGATTATCTTTATTAGATGGTTTTGATTAAGTAAAATGTTATACATATGTTTTTCTATTTGTATCTGATTTATGAAGCAGGTGTATGACATGGATGGTGATCCAAGATTGAGACACATATACCCATGGATTCTCATGGTTATGTGGAATAGATGGTTAATTATGATTTATGGATGATACATGATTTGTGTGATTATATATGTCTAATATTGTACTAAGCAGGATGTGCTAGAGTACCTGGTCATTTTCCGACAAGGATGTTCAATTATGAATGACTGTGGAAGTCATTTCTTCAAAATGACTGTGGAAGTCATGCATCATTCTTGGTAAAATGTGATTAATTTAATTTCATTATGGAATTCATTTGATTCCTTTGATCTATGACATTGTAATGTGTGCAGGTGTTTGAACAAGGCCTTACCAAGGAACCATCAGATGGGTAAAAGCTCACAATCAGTACCATAAGGAGAAACACAAGTTCCAAAGCAAAATAGATGAGAGAGCACAGAAATTAGGGCATGGAATCCTAAATCCAAGAAAGATAAAGACGTGGAGTCTTGTATATTAAGGGTGTGGAGTCCTGAACATCTAAAAAGATTAAGACGTGGAATATTAGATCTTTGGAGTAGATCAGGGCACAGAGTCCTCAATCTACTAAGGAAGGGAGACGCATGAAATAAGGGTGTAGAATCCCTATTCTCTAGAATGATAATACCACTCAACGATGAGTTTCCTTAAATAAAATTTCATTCTCACAATTCTGGAATGACATTCTAAAAATATAAAGTCATGTCCAACATCTCAAGCATGACTTTCCAAAAATAGTAAATCACTTTACATAAATTGGTAATCAAGTGGAGTTGAAGAAAGAATGAATTAACTTATCATTAATCAATCCTAATAGTTAAATCTTGATTGAATCCTCAATATGATTAATATTATTATTATCTTATTATTAAAAAGGAATTACAAGTCAATTTATCTCCTCAATTAATTCCCACATCTCCTTCATGACTCTCATGGCTCTATGTAACTCTCTCTCTCTCTCTCTCTCTTTTAAATAATTCATTGTTGGAAATAATACTGAGAAGGGGGGGGGGGTGAATCAATATTATCACATTCTTCTCAATATAACCTTCCAGATTTATACTTTAATTTATTCTTCAGATATTGATCATTAATTTTATGTCAGTGCCATATAATTAATGAACAAGAACAAGAAAAATAGATAGGCACACCAAAGAACACCAGATATAAGGTGGAAACCCAATGTGGGTGAAAACCACCTGCTACAATATGTCTCTATCTTCTTTCAATTAGAAACTTCTTTTTACAAGGATTTTCTACTGGTGCAGTCCTTTACCAGTACACAAGCTGCAACCTGCAAAGAGCTACAACTCTCTCTCATTTTCCAGTCTCTCCTGGAAGGGAGCTACAACCCCCTTAGCTCTTTTACTTCTTTAAGGACCACGTTTCATTAATTTTCAAACTGGTTCCAAGAAGATTAAATAATCATCAAGTACATGCAAATCACCCAATCTCCTTATACAATCAACCAAT
Source organism: Pinus taeda (assembly GCA_000404065.3). Taxonomy (NCBI): domain Eukaryota; kingdom Viridiplantae; phylum Streptophyta; class Pinopsida; order Pinales; family Pinaceae; genus Pinus; species Pinus taeda. Next base: position 56,711 of record APFE031430135.1, on the reverse strand, counting down.
GAATACCCAACTCTTCAGAATGCTGTAAACAGAAAATTAATACCATAAATCTAAACCCAGAACTCTGCAGCAATAGATAAAAGACAGCCAACAAATATTTCAAGATAAGTCCGCAAATTCACCAAGAGGGGCCTGCGAATATCCACACTAGTCGGTCTTCTACTCTGCATATCTCCAAACCACTCGTTCTTCTATCCTGCGTACTTTTTTTCAAGTCCGCACCTGCATTGTCTGCCTGATAGTGGACCTCCGCACTGTGCCTTCTTCTGCACTGCGTACCTCGCACTGCACCTTCTGCTTCGCTGCGTACCCCCGCACTGTGCTTTCTCCTGAGCTGTGTACCTCACACTACGCCTTCTGCTGCGCTGCGTACCCTCGCACTACGCTTTCTCTTGCGCTGCGTACCCCCGCACTCACGTCGTGGATCGCTTGCAAACTTCTCAGAGTTTTAATTTCAAGGAAATGGGAGCATGGGAAGAAACTCATATTTCTAGGAGCTTGGGAGTGAGTATGAAATTTCCCATGGGAGAGTATGAAATTTCCCATGGGAGTTAGGGAACAAGAGGGGAATAGTTTTAGGAAATTGGGAGTATTTTGGGAGCTTCAATGTTAAGGAAATAGAAGCTTGGGAAGAATTAATGACCTAGAGAGATTTAAATTAAATTATATTTTTGATATGAATAAATTTTGTAGTCTAAATCTTCTATGTTTTAGCCATTTTCTAGGTATATTGTCAGTTAATTGGAAGAACGAGCTTGAGCTATGAAATTTTCATAATTATGGTACTTTAGGGCTTTTAAATAATGTTGAATGCATTAAAAAATACACTTTAAACAACAACAAAAACTATGATTTTCCCAAAATTTGTATTGCAAAAAAAAAAAAAGAGTTATATTGCACATTAATAAATACATTTGAATTTTCAATATTATATAATTTAAATGAAAATATATTTATTTAATTATTAGAAACATCTAAGCTATTATAAAAAAATATTATAAATATTCATTATCGCTAATCAAGCTTTGTATCATTTGTAATAATATAATGAAATGGTCAAATTCTTACCAAATGACTTATATCCATGGACTAGAACATAATGCCTTAGATTATGTGATTTCAAATATCCCCCATATACAACTAAATAGTAAATGTTGACCTTTTAAATAACCATAAACCTCCTTCCATCATAGACCTTTAACCATAACCCTAAACTTTGTGGTGAAAAAAAACTCCATTAAGGAAAATTGTGGTAACCAAAGGCACTTGATTTTCACAAAAGTAAAGTTGATATTTTTGTAAAGTACTTTAATAATGAATTAGATCTCCTATGGTATTAGAAAAATATTGAGGACCTCCATCATAATTTTACAACAACCCTTTCTACTTCAATTAACGAATTCTTTATGAAGGTGTTATGGAAAATGAAAAATAGGATAGCTAACGCTTTTTATGACATGTACATCGGTAGGAAAGTCATCAAAGATGCTTCTAGCAAAATCTTCTTCAAGGCAACTTCAAAACTTCGACCTTCTGTAGCTTCGCTCTAGAATTTTATCCTTGCAATTTTGGCGTCCTACAACTTGAAGCTACATAGAATCCCTAGAAGCTCCAGACACGTGGACAAAAAAATATATAAGGCCAAAAGATTTTGATTTCTTGTTCCTTCCTTCATCCTTCTAGCTCTTTCTCCTTCTTCGATACTGCAAATCAAACTTAAGATGAGTGAGTTCTTCAAATGAGTCAAGCTCCTCCTATTTATAACCTTCTTGAGGGGTTGAGTAGCCCTCTTTTAGGATGACTTCATCTTTCTTGGGTCGACTTGGTATTGGAGTAAGAAATGGCTTTTATTGACTCAAAATAAATATTTTCTTTTGTTACAAATAGTTCAATTGAGACTATAATACATGACATAAATTCTTGTTTTTCCTTGAAATACCTAGAAGCATGAAAAACATACTTTTGACCTATACTTGAGCATGAAATACATGCTTTGAATAAAATAAAATTTATTTTCTTTCTTTATACAGAAATATACAATTTCATGATTACAAAGGTAATTACGAAAACCGAACCTAGTTACAATTTCCACCACAACCTCTTCACTGAGGAGGTATTCATAATCCCATCACATGGTACAAGGAATCTCAATCTTGAAGAATTCCCACAAGAAGAGTCAGATTGATAAGCCATATGTTAAGCATATTTATCACAACCAACATTTTCATTATCGAGCTTAACTAGACAAACTCAACTTCGTTTGAGAGAATTATGTTGGGAAGCTTTATGTGAGTTGCCACAGTGCATCTAAGGCACATATCCCATCTAGATGTTCATCGGGTATGTCATTTTAGGACTATTCATATCTTATATTTCCAATCCTGAATCCTCAAAGAATATTGGTCCTCTTCGACTGCTCTTATCTTGGATGCGCTACGTCATCCTGAAACAACATCAATGTAATACTTTTATTCTAGATTCTTTAATCCATAAGAAGTTTCAATCTCAGATATTGATCCAATCCTCCAAACTCCATTATTTCTTTATGGCCTTCGCTAAGACTTACAGTTGTTAGTCCTGGTCCAAACTCCATCCATTGCATGACACATAAAAAAAATAACTATCCAATATCACTCCCTCTCAATTAGGGAAGAGAGATTTAACAAAACAAGCTTGTATCTTAAATACTCAAGCTTCTTGTTTGATAAAGCCTTAGTCAAAATATTTGTTGCCTCTTCATCTATAGGTAAATAATGTAGTGTCATGACCCCATCTCGTACTAGGCTTCTGATGTAGTGGTGCTTATTATTTATATGCTTTGTCCTAGCATGAAACACCACTCCTTCTATAAATATTGTGTAGCTTTCATTGTCACAATGTATATGTGTATGGCTAAGTGGTCCTTCAAATAAATCTGATAATAACTTCCTGAGCCAAAGTTCTTCTTGATAGATTTAACTTGTAGTAGCATACTCAACTTTAACACTACTCAAATGTGACAGCCTGGTAAAATTTCCATGTAATAAAATATGAGACCACGATGCTGGGACACGTATTCCAAGTTGACTTGTGGGAAAAACATCCTAGTGGGTGTAGGAATAAGGAAATTGGCAAATGAAATGGCCAAGGCTTTGGAAAGGCATGAGGCATTAATTCACATTTTATTTATGAAAATAATGGAAATTAGGAGAAAAGGGAGGTGAAAGGTCACAGGTTTCATGTGAGGAGGAAAATGAAGAAAAGAGAGGCCTCATTAATAAAAAGGCTTCTGAGGATCAGTTAGTAACTTTCTTTTCGGTTCAGTTTTGGAGTTCTCCCATTATTCTATCTCTCTCTCTCACTCTTGGACACTTCAATTTTTCTTGGATCACTTGGGCATTGGATCAAGGAAGGAAAAGAAGGTAGGAGGAAGCGAAGAGTAGGCAAGGAAAAGCAGGATCAAGCAACTACAATAGGATTATTTGCAGGTATTGATTTGCATGTGTGATTTCATTGCTATATTTGGCATGCATGGTGTTGAATGTGGTTTTTTCTATCATGGCATGGGTTTTTCCAAGTGTGATAGTGTTTTCAAACTAGCCTCTCCATTTCTAGATAGCATTGATAAGATGGGTTCTCATACTTCGGTTGAGTTGGATTTCTAGATGGATTTGAATCTGAGTGAAGTGGATCTCTGAAATGAAAAGAACACCACCTAGTGGTCCCTGAACCAGACTGTGGATCATCGTAAATCCACTGGCATAGTAACCCCTGAGGCAAACTATGGGTTTTGGTAAAGCCAATATTGCATGCCTCGGTGGGCTTAGGAATCCTTGCCAGTGAATGGTGGATATACGGTAAAGCCAAGAGGTGGATTTCTCTTCATTGAGCCTAGTAGTCACCTAGAGAGTGGGTCTCAGTGTAGGGCCTAATGATCCCTAGATTGTTGGGTTGTGTTATATTCTTTCCACGACTAACCTACGTAGTGAATTGGGGGGTTTGAGGGGGGCGGGTAGCGCCCCGAAATTTTTTTTTTTGGACCCTATAATAGGTTGGGCGAACCTACCTATGGTTTTCGGTCCATGGTTTTGGACGCGATGGTTTTCGGTCCATGGTATTGGATGCTTCGGCATGTATAAATATGTATTGTAACATTGAAAGGAATATAATGAAAAATCAAGCTGGAAGTCTCGGTTTTGAGATCCAGTGGGAAATCTC
>APFE031430135.1:16541-46757 GCA_000404065.3 Pinus taeda | reverse complement strand
AAGGAAAATAATAAAAAATCAAGCTGGTAGTCTCGGTTTTGAGATCCAGTGGGAAATCTCTGTGTATATGTGTTTTATTTGTTATGCTCTCGCATTTTTATTTTTCCTGTGATTTAGAATTTGTATGCAGGTAATTTTTGTACGGGGTTAAAACCTACATAGATTATACTGTGGATTACAATAAAGCCTGAGAGACTAGGAGGCACTCAAATTCCTCATTGTGTAGGTGGTGAAATCTAGTAGCATCCATGCTTGTTTGGTTCTTTTCAGTTGGTTATGAGTCCCACATTCATGCTTGGAATATGGCATGGGGATGATTGGATGAAGAGATATATGGATCAACTAATCTATGGTCGGGTGGAACATGGTAGTCCCATCCCCGATTGGTTTCTACATTCATTAATGATAAATTCAACCCTTTGGTTTTCATGTGTAAATGTATTGGTTTATATGTGAATTCTATGGCTGATGTATTTATGGTTTTTCTATTATCACTATGTTGGTTATGTATATATTTTATGACATCAACTATGTATGGATCTCATAATGTTTTTACTTGTAAATGAATGGACAATGTATATATGACTTAATAGATGATAATTAGCAAATGACATGAGGGAACAATGGTTCTTAGCAATTCTCAGATAAATATGAGATTTGTATTCTTAAATATGTTGTTTACGCCTATAGATTACATGTTTGTGATACGTTTGACGAAATGTTTGTCATGGCTAGTAGGGTTCTAGTTAAGGGATTGTTCAACTAATTGCTTTTGCATCATTGTTTCCCTATTATTTTACTGCTTTGAATATGCCATTCCATTATGGGCAGTGACCTGGGCTCTGGTCCTGAAAAGGTGGCTCAAATCCTTGGGGCACTAGCACATAACTGGACAAAATGGTCCCTGGACACTATCTTGGAGGCCTGTGAGAGCATCCAAAGGTGCCTGGACGCTCACATGCCCATAGAATGAGAGCATCTAGAGGTCAAGTGATCGAAAACTTCAGTGGGACCCAAGGGCAAGCTACCTGAAGTGTTGGCATGATTCTCATGGTTCCTGTTGTTAGGTTATTCCGACACATAGGAAATAGTTAAGTATAACTTGGTCTAGTGTAGAGTTAGGTAAAGTGTGTTTCTTTACTATGTACTTTTTTAACTTACAATCCGACGGTCATGATACATTCTAGACATGAAGTGATCTGTAAGTTCATTCTCTTCTCGGTATTACCAACATTGATCTGTGGCTCAACACCCAATCGGTCCATGATATCTATTTAAAGAGCATGGAGGGTCATTTGTAGGGTGATCGTTCATGAGAGAAGCTTATGTAAATTTTCTTTCTTTTACATTAATAAATTTCCTGAAGTGTCCGCATTGGCTCAAGTCGTGGACTGTTTATCTCTTTGAGAGTTTTAACCACATCAAGAATATTGGTGTATTGATCTGTGATCTGTTTGTGAGTGGTGTCCTATAAATTCCTACACCTGTAGCTGATGTGGAAGTTATGTATGTTGTCTTTCTATCGATTCCATTTCCTTAAGGTCACATAAGACTCTGAATCTAATCATAGTAGCCTCTCGTTGCATGTTTACCCTAGTTGTTCAGTTACTTAGGTAGATGTGAGAGGAGGGTGTTACAGAGTGGTATCAAAGCATGGTTTACCCCTCAGACTGGATGGGCAGTGTGTCGATCATGCATTCGTTTCGGTTGCATATGTGTTCCTTATGATTGTAGTCCATGTGCTTGTTTCATTTGCATGGTGTTGATCATGGTTGTAGTGATGTCGCCAGGTGAAGGTTGATGGTGTTGTTGTGGGATCTGTCATCATGTCTGTATGGTTGTCTATGCATTTTTTATGCATGTTGGTGTCTATATGTTTTTATGCATGCATTGTCATGTTTATGGTTATGCATGTATGGTAGGTCGTACATGCATTGTGAAGTCATTGTATGCAATTAGGCCCTCATGATGCTATTGGTATGTTATGATGCTAATGTGTTGGCTGAGATAGAGTAGAAGATGTAGATCATTAAATTAAAGCAACAATGGACTTTGGGGTAAGATCAGATCATCATGCAAGTATGTTAGTTAATGGATTGTTATATGCATTAGGGTTATATACATTAGGTTTATGTACATGTCTTTGATGTTATGGTTACATACATGAGAGATGTTGGTTTATTAGTATAGTCATATGCACATGTAGTCATGAATGATAGTAAATTGTGGTTGTATGCATTGATATTGTTGTTTTATGTTAGATAACTTGTTATGATTATTTTATATGTTCTATGTTATTTGTTGTTGTTGAGTATGTCATAGATTAACTTGTTGTTATATGATAGTTAGCTTGATGATTAGGTTATATGTTGTTGATGAGTATGTTATGGGTTAACTTCTTGTTGTTATATGCTAGTAACTTGATGATTAGGGTTATTAAATTAAGATATTGACGTTATATGTATCATGCTAAATTGGATTAGCCTATGTAGATGGTCAGGGTTATGACATTCATGTATGAATCGACTTATTTGTGACATTGTGTTGTAATAATCTAGATTGATCGTACATATGTGATTGTTATGCATAAACGAAAAATGTTTATGAGCTTATGATGTGAACATGTTAGTTAGTTACTATTATGGATATTATGAACTTATTTGTGTTTGAGATGATGTGTTGTGAAGTTATATTGTGCTAACTAAATTGATTATGCAGACAAGATAGCCTCCCCTGAGATACATTAAGGTATGAACTTGATTATGTCATCTACCTTTGCTTGAATGTTTGGTTATGTCGTCTATTTGGTGTTTGAGTGTTCAGTGTCTATTATGTCATCTAATTGATTTATTTAACATGGTATGTTTGCAATTCAGTTGAATGTTTGATGAATTTCATAATATGAGTGTGTGTTCCACTTATTTTGTTTTAAGCTGATTGTGCTAATATCTATGTGTTGAGCCAGTTGATATGTACTTGAGTGTAGTAAGTGATAGTTGTAGTGTTATGTCTAATGACTATGATTTGACTATGGATTATGACATGATTGTTCGTCTTGGTAAAGGTTGATTTCAGATTGATAGATACGATTGTCTTGATATTTGGAACATGTGGGTGACATATGTAAACAGTTGCAGGAAACATGCTTGGTATTAATGTTACAAGGTAGCAATTGATGTTTTTATATAACTAATAGTTGGGTGATGTGATAGTACATAGTAAGCCTTGATTTCAACAAGGTAAAAAGATAAAATAAAGGAATTAGACAGGAATTCCTTTGGTTATGTTTGGAAACCCTAATTCCAAATGAATGAGTGTTATACATACATGAATCCTTCTTAACCTTGACTTTGTCTGACATTATGCAGATATGTGCTATAGTTATGAACATGTATTTGATAGGTACATCAACTAGTTGCTAGTTATGGCTGGATCCATCAGAAGATTGGAGTCCCTTAAGAGATGGCCTGGATTTGTTTAGTTGCAAGCAATGTGCTTGGCACAACAAGATATTAAGGTAACTAGTAGGTTTTTATGTTTATTTGTACACTAAAAATTATGCATTTATGGTAGTGTGATGCAAGGAGTTTCATGGCAAGAGAGGTTGTCATGAAATCTTGAAGAAGGCTCAGGTTGAGCTTCCCTTGGAAGCTTTGGGAACCATGGAGATTGATTCATGGTGTATGTTGTCAGTCTTTTGCTTTCAGTATTTTGGTGACTTTTTGTGTTTGATTGTGGTTTTGTTTGCATCTCGTGCATGGCCACGACACTTTGTTTGTGGTGAGGTATTTTTGTTGGTTTTCCATGGTTTTCTTCTTGCTTTCTTCTTAGTCTTTTTTTATTGTTTTGAGATTCTTGGGAATTGGTTGGGGAAGGAGGAATTTAATAGAGCTCTGGGAGAGTTGTGTGGAACCCAAGTAGCAATGTAAGACTCAGATGAAGCCGATGCATATATAAAGGGAGTTTAAGGAAAGAGTATGACAACCAGTTGGATTGGTTGGGTCCATTGGTGTAAATGGATGATGACATGGTAGTCATGGGAAAGGTAATCAAGAAAGGTGAAGTAAATGGATTTGAGGCATCATATGCCTTGTCTATGTTGGGAACTGTTGTTCTTGATGTTGCGCATGTGTTGCACGCATAAAGGGAGTTCTCTTAACCTTGACCTTATGATATCTAGTAATTATGTTGTGATCATGATTATGGTGATGTCTATATAGGTATACATGTATGTATGCATATATGTATGTCATGTCTGACAGGGTCATCATGGATCATGATTATTAATGATAATATTTATATGTATATATATGTATGTATGTATCTTTTTATCTGACGGGGTGTTAGGAATCATTCTTGTGGAGGAATGATTGCTTACGCATGTGAATGCCATGAAGAGGTTCCTGGATTATGGGGAAGAAATTGGAAGATTAGTCATGACAAATATACGAGGGCAGGGTCATGTGGATATGAATCGATATTGTATGCTTGTATTATGCCCATGTTTATGTTATGACAGGTAACTCTGAGGGATGCGTCAGCTGAATGAAAGCAGTGAAATCTGCGGCATGCTAGGATAAGCATGGGTGGAGTAGAGACATTGGAAGCAGTGTTGTTGTTGGGGCAAAGTGATTACCTTTCATTTATTTTGTCAACCTGGGGGTTTCGTAAACTTGTGAAGCATGCGTGCATTGTATGTGCTATAAATTGTCTTTTAGTTTAGATCAATCTAACTACAAAATAAAGAAAAGCAATTCATCTAATCTGCGAAATCAAATAATGAAAATGAAATTGAACTAACATGTGAAATCAAGTAATGAAAAGAAAAAAAACAAATTCAAAAGAAAATATAGTGCACGCAATCACACTTGCAGGAATTGAAATTTTATTCTAAGAAAGCATTTCAAAGCATGTAAGAAAACAACTAGTGCATACTTAGTTACTCCAACATTCAATTATGAAGTGTCACCTTCTTGAGATGATGTGTAAGAAACTATTTATACTTTAACTTCTAATGTCCTAGAAAAGCAAGTAAAGTGTGCAGAAAATAACTCAGTAATTGCATGTATTAAATATTCAACCATTTAATCTTGAAATATGATTAAATCAATTTCTTAGAATGATCTTTAGGAAGATCAGTTAATGCAATTAAATGAGGATCTTAAAAGAAAATGTAAAGGCACGAAAAAGTAAAGTTCAATGATTGCATAGGTTGAATATTCAATCACCCAATTTGAAGTCACCTACTTGGCCTGATATTTTATTCAATTATACAATGAATTGATAGTTTGATCTAAGAAAGTAAATAACAAAAAATGAAAGGAAACTAAATAACTATGATCTCTTGCCTAAAACTTAATCCAATTGGAAAATAAATAAATATTTCCTATTGAAATGTTTTTAGAAAAGAAAATATTACACAATCATTCTAAAACTAATACTAAGAAAGCAAATGAACTTTAATCTATAAAAGCAATTAAATATCACACATTTTAGGTAGCTGATCTAAAAGTGTGAAAGATGGTGAATCAAGATGCCCCATATGTAACCAAAACTAAGTCAAAATGAAGGAACATTCATGAGTAAGGTGCCACAATATAATTCTGTATTCAAAGCTTGAGCATAACTCCAATTTTACTCATAAAAATGATAGGAGAAAACTTCCCCTATTTATACAAAAAGATGAGAAGCTATCTCATTTATGAGAGTCCATGAATCTCCCCCTATATCTATAGAGTTAAAATCAAAATAGGAAATGATAATACACATGTTTTCTTAGAGTTTCAATACAAATAGGAAATGAGACACATATCCTCATGATCCCATGATCTTCTCCATTGAAATTCGAATTTGGCCTTAGGAGGCCACATAAGGGTCTTTTAGAAGCTTCCTTTCGACCTAAACATGTGAGAAATCTCATCCCACTTGTTAGGTATAAGCACATGCACATTATTTTCTAATTTTTAACCATAAATTCACTTAAAAATGCTAAGAATTAATAAAGTTTGAAAAAACATAAATGTGACCCAAAAATGATAATGGTAAGGTAAATGTAATGAAATGGAAGTAAATATAATAAAATAGAGGTGGAGTGAAGGTGACAATATGGAAATACAAGTGAAAATGTAATGGAATTGAATGACAATTTCAAGGCCCAACATACCCCCCAACTGAAGCTATGGTATGTCCTCATTCAATCTATTACATTAGTTCCTTTTATCCTTGAGCTTTGGATTAACTTTGCGTGATATCATTTGATAACTTCATACTTCTGCAAAGCCTTTTAGTTGAATTGCAACATGGTCGGTTCTTGTGTTACAATCATATTTTGTTGTTGCATTCAATTTTGATCTTTGAACTTTGCATAATGATAATTTGATTATTGTTGCAAAGTACATCTTTATTGGATTGCATCATGGTTGGTTCTTGTGTGACAACCATGATTGTGTTTGTATCCAATTATCTTTTGAAGTACTTTTGAAAAGTCATTGTATGTTCATAATAATAATGTAATAGTTAATATCTTTTTGAAGATATGTGGGCTTCTGAATGTGAAATGAACATGGAAAAATATGAATATGAATGTATTTCCCCCCCAACTAATGGTATTGACAATTTTATGAAATGAGGAAAAGGAGTGTTTTTTCCAAAAAATATCATTCTATCTTTTCAAGGAATTCTATGGTAAAAAGTTAGAAAATGGAGTGCCTTAACTTACCCTTTGAAAATGGATGAGCTGCGTGTGCGGTGGCTGCAAAATTCTGATCATAATCTTCTTCAAGTCGTTGGACAAGTCATGGAGAAAAGAGTCAAGATGACTTTTTATTTCTTTTATTAAAACTTGTTGAATCTGCTGCATAATGCTGCTGATTCTACTGCTGCCATCTGATTCCGCAACTGTTATTTGATTATGTAGCTATCAACTGATTCCACCGCTGCATTTCGTCTACATTAGCTCCAAAATGCTGAAAATGATAGTCTTCATGTCTTAATAACTCATTGACATAATTCTTTCTATGTAAATAGATGTTCTAATGTCAAACATAGCAGGAAATTGTTGACTTAGTGGCCATTAATGGATGCCATTGGTCAACACGAGAACTCTCACCATTGATGACAATGAGAGTCAAGATGCCCAAAAACATCTTACTATGTATGAATAATTTTACTGTTGTCGAGTACCTAAAAGATCCGATGAAGAAGGGGCATTGATGTATTCCCATTGTTCATCAGCATGAGGATTTCCCATTAAGGCATGCAAGTCTCAAGGTGTTTTTTTGCAAGGATTTTAGACTCAAAGGACTATGGGATCAATAATTTGCATTGAAGCAGGGTCTATTTGCGAAATGAAAGGGACAGGAAAGGAAAAATGAAAATGGAAGTTGACAATGGGCAATAAACATGTAGGTGAGATTCTTGCTTTTATTTGTGGGTTATAAGTTAGTGAAAGCAAGGCAGGAAAATGACTGTGAAAGAAAATAAGAAGTGAAGGAAAATGAGATGAAGGTTTTATTGATTGAAAAAGAAGGAATGAAATAGTGAGACTGGTGTCTGAAATCTCTCAAGTGTTGTACCTGATCTGACATCATATGCTCATTATTTTGATGTTTCATCCTTGATGTTACTTTGATCATGTTATTTTGAAATAAATATGGTCTTTGTGAGAGACACTGTTTGGTTATGGTAATCTATTCTTCCTCATGGAACATGAAGAAAAAACTAGTACTTCTTCTGCAATGTAATGTAAGATTATCAAAAGAGAGAGGTGATCAATCTTTTTTTATTTTATTTATTTATTTAATTTATTTATTTATTTTTGTATCGGAACTAGTGCCTCATGTTACTTGTTGTGTCTTGTCAGCAATTTATTCATTGTTATACGAAGAGCTTTGGCGTAAATCACATGTAAGAGACCTTTGTCGATGCGTTTCGAACCAACTAGTGTGGTTCATCGTCAGGACTAGTTAACTTGTCCTGACGATGAACCACACTAGTTGGTTCGAAACGCGTCGACAAAGGTCTCTTACATGTGATTTACGCCAAAGCTCTTCGTATAACTATGATGAATCACAGAAGTCTCAATTCTACAATTTATTCATTCTTTTTTTGTTCAAACTCAGATGATAATTTGGTTGAAACAATGAAAATTGTCGTGAGATTTTTCAGCTACAGAATTGCGCCCTTCCTGCATCTAGAAAATCTTGTCAATCTTCTTTCACTGAGCCATGGCATAAGATTTTCCTTTTGTAATGCCTTTGTCCTTTATACCTGCAAGACTCAAAGAAACATGATCATTCTTGTATAAAAACATGTTTAGCAGAAATCTATTAACCCAATCAAACCCAATCAACATAAGAAAGGGTTACGAAACCACTAGCAATGGCAAAGGCTATGTGCATCTGCTGGCTGGAAATTTGGTTAGATAATTTATCCCGCAAGAAGGATACATCAAAGCTTCCATAGTACTTGATACGAGAGATCTAGTTCCTCTCACATACCGTCCCCTTCAAAATACAACGTTGAGATAATGAAACCAAGATACTTGGATGATCAGAACAGGAAGGCATTACTGCTGCTTTAGAGAATCCCTATTCTTTCTTATGTTCAAATGTATATTGAGGCTGTAATGAAATAAAATTGGCCTTCTTATCAATTATTCCTTCATTCTTTATCTGCATGAGGTATCAAATAGTGAATATAACTAAACCGTTATTCATTCTCTTGAAATCCCTTCTCATTCTCTCTCACAATGGCTCCTTTAACGGAGGAAATTAACAAGGCCAACGCACAGTGGATGAATTGGCACAAGCGATTAGGGAACCCAACCTCAAAGTGTTTTCTCCAACTATTTCAAGCTAGAATTTAGCCAAGGATATCAGATCTGGGCAAATATTTCTCCTAAATATTAGAGAAATTGGATCATGGCTGCAACTATGCATTAAATCCAAAAATCCATTTTTCTCATGCAATCTGGAAAAGAAGGCTCTAAAGAACCTTGAAATTCTCCTAAACGATTGCAAAATCCAGAAAATTGCTCCCATATTACCTAATTGACCCCGTTCCGGAGAAAACCGATGTCATAATGTTTTCTAATTTGCCTTGGTTTGCCCAGAAAATTCATTTTACAATATGGTGTCAAGACAGTTACGCTTTCTAGCATTTATATTTTTTGCAAAAATCAATTTCGGATTTGTCAAACGATTATGCCTCTAGTTTCATTGTAGTTTTTGAGAAATTTTTTTGTCTCCCTTGGCTTTCCTCTCTGCTTCTTCAACTGCAACTTCTTCCTTATTCTACGCTCTTCTATCTAAGAACATCGTTGATGATCTCTTTGATATACAGAGAGATGATTATCACGAGCTTCTTGCTCAGTTCAATCCAACCTATGTGCATGCACATTAATGCCTTTATAGAGACAGTAAAGACACTTGATGTTCAGGCTTCAGCACTCTTTGAATATAGAGTATATTTTGGAACAATAAAGATGTAAGCCTTATGAAACAAGGAAACACAAGATCCATTGCAATTTGAACCTATGAAGTAACAAGAACAATCACACGTGCTAAGGCAAATGCAATAGAATTCAAGTTAAGTGTTTGTGTTTCATACTAGAGAAACAACCTTCACAGCAAAGCCTATAAGTAGTATATAATGAGGAACATGAAGATCAACGATCATTTTGAATAATTCAGTTAATTTTATCCCAGCATATTTTGATCACAATTTCAAGGGTGTTAAGAACAAATTTACAGGTAGATCTGAATTTGAAGGCCGAAGCCCGACTAGCACACAAAACAAGGCCATTTAAATGTTGTTTCCAGCTTATTCGTTTGGATTTTTAATCTCATTTTATTTTATGCTTTGAGCCTTTCATAAAGTTGACCATCATTTTTTTTAATGTTTTGTTTTAAAAATAATATATGTTAATTTTTTTTTTTAATTAAAAATATATACATATATATTTCATTTAAACAAAACAATTGATTAATAAAGAAATAATTGGATTAATTAATTATTTATTTTTTATTGTTTTTTGAAAAATCAAATTAAATTAAATCAAATCATGAAAACATAAATTATTTGCAGAAATGCATTCTGTAGCTAAATAATTTTTTATGATATACTAACAAAAGAATTTCTTTTTCTGATCCTCCAGGTCACATGAAGTGCAGAAGGAGAGCATACTTGAGATTTATTTTTATTTTTATTTTGTTAGCATAGTCAAGATTTTATCAATCGATTCCTCTGTAAATTTTGCAAAAATAAAATGAAAATGATTGATCTGATACCTTAAATTATCATTCGTGATCTTCACTTGTGCTCCTTGTTCTCAATCATTTGTTTTATTGCAAATCTTTCCTGCCAAGGGTTAGTAGATGGGTGGTTCTTACTGCACCACAAAACATCAAATTTATCCTAAAAACTATAAAAAAAAATAATTTTATTTTTCCTATCTATCTAAAAACTATTTTTTTATTTTTAAAGTATATTCATGCTTCCAATGAAGCCATTTACGGATTAGAATTTTTGAAATTCTCATATCCAAACTTGAAAAATGTACCTGATTGTTTGTAAGGATATGTGAAATCGACTTGACCTTTCGATTTGCTGCAAGGATCTCTTGAAAAATTGATGAATATTGTGACGTAACCTCTTTTTGATACCATTCTTCAATGTAGTCTTTGTGCTACATTCTAGACCCTTTGTCCATAAATGGTTAGTAAAAACAAAAACAAATAAAATACACTCTAAACTAAAAGCTAGTTCCTATGCACACTTCCCCAGCAACGACACCAAAATGTTGGGGCAATGTGATTTCCTGTCATTTAATTTGTCAACTCGGAGGTTTCGTAAACTTGTGAAGCATGTGTGCACTATATGTGCTAGAAATTGTCTTTCAGCTTAGATCAATCTAACTACAAAATAACGAAAATCAATTAATCTAATCTATTAAATCAAATAATGAAAATGAAATTCAACTAATCTGTGAAATCAAGTAACGAAAACAAAGAAAACAAATTCAAAAGAAAATATAGCGTGCGCAATCACACTTGCAGGAATTGAAATTTTAATCTAAGAAAGCATTTCAAAGCATGTAAGAAAAAAACAACTAATGTATACTTAGTTACTCTAGCATTAAATTATGATTAGTTACCTTCTTGAGATGATGTGTAAGCAACTATTTATACTTTAACTTCTAATGTTCTAGAAAAGCAAGTAAAGTGTGCAGGAAAAAACTCAGTAATTGCATGTATTAAATATTCAACCATTCAATCTTGAAATATGATTAATCAATGAATGATCTTTAGGAATATCAGTTAATGCAATTAAATGAGGAACTTAAAAGCAAATGTAAAAGTATGAAAAAGTAAAGCTCAATGATTGCATAGGTTGAAAATTCAATCACCCAATTTGAAATCACCTTCTTGGCCTATCTTTTATTCAATTATACAATGAATTGATAGTTTGATCTAAGAAAGTAAATAACATAACATGAAAGGAAACTAAATAACTATGAGCTCTTGCCTCAAACTTAATCCAATTGGAAAATAAATAAATCTTTCCTATTGAAATTTTTTTAGAAAAGCAAAGATTACATAATCTAAAACTAAAACTAAGAAAGTAAATGAACTTTAATCTATAAAAAAAATTAAATCTCACACATTTTAGGTGGCTAATCTAAAAGTGTGAGAGATGGTAAATCGAGATGCTCCATGTGCAAGCAAAACTAAGTCAAAATGAAGGAACATTCATGAATAAGGTGCCACAATCTAATTATGTATTCAAAGCTTGAGCATAACTCCAATTTTACACATAAAAATGTTAGGAGAAAACTTCCCCTATTTATACAAAAAGATGAGAATCTATCTCATTAATCAGAGTCCATGAATCTCTCCATATATATATAGAGTTACAATCAAAATAGGAAATGATAAGACACATGTATTCTTAGAGTTTCAATACAAATAGGAAATGAGACACATATTCTCATGATCCCATGATCTTCTCCATTCTAATTCGAATTTGGCCTTACGAGGCCACATAACGGTCTTTTAGAAGCTTTCTTTTGACCAACACATTTCAAAAATCTCATTCCACTTGTTAGGTATAAGCATATGCACATTATTTTCTAATTTTTAACCATAAATTCACTTAAAAATGCTAAGAATTAATAAAGCTTGGAAAAACATAAATGTGACCCAATAATTATAATGGTAAGGTAAATGTAATGAAATAGAGGTGGAGTGAAGGTGACAATATGGAAATATAAGTGAAAATGTAATGGAAGTGAATGACAACTTCAAAGCCCAACAATTGCTTGGTAGGGATAGTGTGGTTTTGGATATGTGGTACTATTGTTGTGCATATGTTGTATATGTTGTACATGTTGCATATTTGATGTCGTGCACATGCGACGTTTTGTATATATAGTGTGTGTACATGTTGTTCATGCAATGTTATGTACAGGGTGGTACAGATAGTGTTGTGCGAATGTTGCATATGCAGTGCTGGGTATAAATGGTGCAATGTACATGTTGGATATGCAGTGTTGTGTACATAGGGTTCTATGTACATGTTGTATATGAAATGCTATGTACATATGGTGTTGTATGCATGATGTACATATGGTGCTATGTACATATGGCATTGTATGCATGATTGTAGAATTGGTGTTGTGGGCATGTGGTTCCATGTACATGTTGTACATATGGTGTTGTGTGAAAGTGGTGTTATGTACATGTCGTACATATGGTGTTGTGCACATGTGGTATCATGTATATGTCATGCATGTGGTGTTGTGTGCGTCTGAAATTATGTACACATTGTACAGGTGGTATGATGTACATGTGGCATTGTTTACACGTTGTGCAGGAGGTGCCATGTACATGTGATGATGTGTACACGTTGTGCGGGTGGTGTTTGTTGGCATTATGATATAGTTGTTTTCCTTGATGGAAACTCACATAGATGAAAGTTCACAGTGAAATAGGTTAATAGAAAAGGATTATAGATCAGACTCCAGAGATGGAAGAAAGAGAATGGTTTAAGAAGTATACACTAGTTCACTTTATCCAAGTAGCATATACACACAGGTTCATAGAACAAAAAGAGTGTATATGTATGCACACACATTCACCAGAGGAAACACACATATGGTTTGGAAAATCAAGGAAAATCAAGAGTAAAGAATACCAAGGGTCAATATCATGGTATTAGCCCACAATATTGAGTAGAATAATGACTATTTTATCTCATCCAGGAATATTGATGAGCACCAGTATTGCAGCAAGAATGTTGCAACTCCCGGAGCTACCAAATTTACTTTATCAACCTGGGGTTCGTACAAACTTGGAGGTGACAGTATTGTATACACAAGTAAAAGTGATGGTTCTAACTTTTCAAGCCAGACTTCTATGGATTTAGAAGAAGCTTGATAACTAATGAAAGAAAGAGGAATCTACTCTATGAGAAAGCTTATCCACTGCAATAATGAAAGTGACTGAAACTCAATGCTGAAACACGCCATTTCTTAACTAACTACTAAGAAACTATGCTTTGCAATAGTGCAAAGCTAACAGGTATGAAATGTTACTATCATAGGTATGGAATTTCATAACATCAAACATTACTGCTATCCATGTAAAGGACTGGAATAAATCTATTTTGCTCTTTTTATTCTTTTTATGTAAAATCAAGTGTAAACCCTAATCTCTTTTGGTGACGTGGTAGGTGGCTCAATGATGTTGGTGAATGGTTGGGAAGTTTAAGAGATGGTTGGAGGTTTGGGAGACCCTTGGGTGATGTGGTGTGGCTTCCTTGAGGTTTTCCCTCAATTCTGCCTCAAAACAGGCCACTACAAGAAAGCCTACAGGACTCCCTGTATTTCTACAGGATAAAGTCGAGAGAAAAATGATTGTTGTTGGAGGTGACGGAAGGCTTAGGGAAGGTGGTGGATGGGTGGAATGGAGTGAGAAAATGGCTAGGATCACTAAGAACTCAAAACTGAAGATAGGAGATGGTTGGATTCACTCAACATGCTTGGAGGAATTTCTATGTAAAATGATGATATTGGTGAAGATCTTGGTGAAAGCAAGGAATGATTATGGATGGATGAAGTTGGAAAGGTGGTTTCCTACTATGATATCTCTTTATATTTCTGAAGCACCTTCTCTGCATCAAAATTTTTTAATCGTCGAAAAGCCATGTAAACGAGAAGAATTCAAACAAGCTAGAAAAGCATAATTTAATGAACTAGTTGTCTACTTCATGCATGAGGAAAATTGTTGAATAAAATGGAATCATGGAGGAGATGTACTGTAAGACTGAACATGGAAGAGATGGTAATTAAATACTACACTTGCCAAACTGATCAAATGCTGGTTCAAGTACAATAAACTCTAAATCTTATGAGAAAATGGAAATCTGTCTTTTTGGGGGCTGCATAAGGGTTTTTTCCTCAAATCATAATCCTTGAGGGAAGAGGTGAGGCTAAGACACCTTATGAGAGATTTTTGGTGCTCCTTTTATCCATTCTAACTTGCTACTGAAGTAAAGCACAAATGGAAGCAAACTAATAAACAACTAATCAAATCTACATTACTTGCAATGAAATACTTCTAAGGACAATTTAACAATGAATCTATGAAACTAAGCCAAGCATACAAATACAAGAACAGGAGCCTTTGCCTCTAGGGTTGGGCCCTAATCCAAGAGCTTTAGCCCACTGAGTTAAATCAGTGCTGGATCAAGAAAAAGTTCAGTTTAATTATTAAAACAGAGAATTACATCATTGTCTTCCACAAGTCTGGAACTCGAAAATAACTAGTGCTTTTACAACAAAAATTCGAATTGTAATGAGGCTCTAGGCCTCTCTACTTATACAACTGGAGTCCCTAACGACTTCCTTAAATATAGGGAGGCTCATCTCCCAAACTCGAGATGAACTAACTCTTTGTCTATCACTTGCTCGACTGCCTTTTGATCTTCATGGCTTGGTTGATTGCACTCTGAGCTGGTTGATTAATGGAGGAATATTCGAATGGGGGAGGAGTAAATGAGGAGGATTTACCTCCTATAATCTCTCTCCCTTGTCCCATTTGAGTTTCAAACCTTAATATTGCCAAAATTCCTTTATTTTCTCTTCCAAATCTGCATTCAATGAATATTAGTCCACTAGGCATAATATCTCACTTTAACTCATCTCATTAAACAAAATATAATCAAAACATGTGATAAATTGTGAGAAGAGTTGATTTGACTAGCTAGGAGGTGAATTAAGGCCCATATAATTACCCAATGATGAGGCTCATCATTACCCCACTACTAAAAGTGTTGCTCATCCTCTGAGAAACTTAATCAATATCCATGTCTTTCATAGCTCTAGTGGCCCCCCTGACATCCCATGCTTCTGCTTTGGTTTCCCCTTCTTGTGCATAGAATCCTGCCTTCTTTTCTACCTCCTCCCACTGATTTCTTTCTTTTGCTTCTTCCTTCCTTCCTTCTAACATCCCAAATAGAAGTGGTGGACTGAGTCTCAAGCCAATCCAATTGATTTTGAGCCTTTGGATGGATTGCTTGTACATGGGTGTCTTGTTCAGTGCTTCTCTCATCCTTTGAGGAGAGTGGTACTCTCTAATCTTCAAACTGTATGGCAAAGTATTCCATCTCCTTAGGAAAGCTTGCATGCTATCATACCCTAACAATCTAAACATGTCCTCAAAATGTGTAATGGCTTGCTCTTGGGCAGCAAGATACCTGGGTGCAAGTTGAGGATCATTTGCAATTAAATTGTGTCCTAATGGAAGCCATTGGATTGGATTGCTCAGATTTGATCATAAGAGGCTATGTTTGTTCTCTTTCTAATATGCTCTTCATTTCTACAACCCTTTCCTCCTCATGGTTCACCCATGATTCCAAAGCCATCAACTGTAAATCCCTTAGCTTTTCATTAGGGTCCCACACATTTATATCTACAAAGCCATTTTATGCAAGTAGAACTCAATCATCTTAGCCCTATCCTCTAATGTACTTTGATCATAGAGATCAATGAACTGTCTGTATTCCTGGAATGGCAAGGTGCTCTTTGTGCTAGGGTCTTGATTTGGAATTGCAACCACTATTCCTTAAGGTATAGTGCATAGGACTTAGCTGTCACCCTGCACTGGATTTCTTTCAAAGATAGACTGGACATGGATGCCAATTGATTCTCTCTTTCTTGTAGCTATCTTTTCAACCATGCATTTTCCGCCTCCATCTGATTTTTCATTATGGCCTCTTTGTCCCTTAAGTTAGTTAGTTCCCTTCCCATCTATTTGAGCTTCTCCTCTACATGACCAATGTCCTCCACTCCCTTGGACTTGGCAATCTGCATCCATCTATGAGTTTTGGCTCTTTCTTTCTCAAGCTCAAAGAATAATGGAATGGAAAAAAGATTTGGAATGACCCTGCCCCCCTCAAGAAATCTGTAGTAGGATTCAAGGTTAGGTTGAGAATTAGATTCCCTTAGCTCTTGGTCCTCTCTCTTTTCTTCTGGCTGCTTACTTCTTTGCTCATTCAATTTTTGAGTTTCCTGTAGGTTTAGTAGAGTTTCCTATAGGACTAGATCTACTTGCTATAGGTCCTGTTGTGTATCTTGTAGGATGCCTTTTGCTTTGGATGAGGTAGACCTAGTTACAAGCCTTCTCACATAGGTGATAGGAGACTTACGAAAGGTTTGTGCTAAGGATCCTTCTTCTTGAGTTTTTATAGGAGGAGCCATCTTCTCCTACTATTTAGGTGAGTCCTCATTAACAATGGGAACCTTGGTTGGTGTTTGGGGTTTTCCCTGCCTTATCCTTGTGGTTTTCCTTGTTTTGAAGTATAAGGGGGTTTTCTTCTGTCTTTTCCTTTCTTGTTTGATAGGGGTGCTAAGGGTAGTGAGGGAAGCTACTGCCTCTATGTCAATCGGTTTTGGAGACACCCTAGATGACTCCTCCTTGTCTTCTACCTCTTGTTTTCCATTTCCCTTTTTACACATGTCTTTCCCCTCTTCTTCTCCCTCTATATCCTAATCTTGTTTATCAGTTTCCTCCTTGACATCTTCCTCTCTTTCTTCATCGCCTTCTTTCTCTTTATCTTCTTGTTCATCCTCATATATCTTCTCTTCATCCCTCTCTATTTCTTCTCCATCTATTTCTATCTCTTCTTCATCCTTTTCACTGACATTAGGGCTAATATCATATGTGAGGGATTTGATATCCTCGTCTATCTGCATGTCTCTAAAAATTGCCCATGGGTAGGTATTCTGAGGTTTTAGAGGGCATCTTCTATGATGATTATAATTAACCCATTGTGGGCTAACTGTTGGTGGTTTCCTTACTACACCTTTATGTTTATATCTATCAGTGATTGCAAAAGGAAGTATGGTATGTTGGGCATGTGGTGAGGAGGTGTTTCTACTCCAAATCTCAATTCTTCAAGGAGCCTAAAGTGATAACCATGAACCATACTATACCTACCTTCACATGATATCTATTTTATAAGGTGGTAGCTTACTTCATTCCAAGGGTGTGGTAGTATTTTTCTCCTTACTCCATTCTTGTCCTCAATGGGCTCCTCTCCCTCTAAAAAGAATTTCTTCTTGGTAGTCTGGCTATCTCCCTTGTCTTCATTTCTCCAAGGCACTCCTAGGGGAAGTGTGGTAATTCTTCTTATGAGTTGAGGGGTGAGCTCTATGGAGAGGCCTCTCACCACAACAGTGGCATAGGTTTTGGTTAGTGGAATGAGAGAAAGAGCAAAATCTTGGGCAACCTCATCATCACACCCCCTCAATTTCTCAAAATACCCCATCCAATTATGCCTAGTGAAGATATATAGCACGAGAGGGTGTTGGTGAATCCTCATAATGCTAATGGGCCCCCTTCTATTAAAACCCACTGTCATTTTTTTTGGTGAATTTGGAGGAGAAGAGATGGCTGATACAAATTTTAATGCAAGAGGAAATGTGACTGAAATACTTGAGGAGACAATTCCCTTACACAACTATCAAATTCACTCAAACTAGGAGATTTGTCTGTTCTATTCACTTGGAAAAATTGAAGGAAATGTAGAGCTTACCTCCTCATGGTGTTTTTTTTAGCCAACCCCTGTGTTTTCCCTTCTGAAATGGCTCTTCACCAATCCTATAAACTGTTTGATTGTATCTTGAAGGATTCTTGTGTAATCCTATAAGAAGTCCTATGTTATCCTATAGGAAGTCCTGTGCAGGAGAAAGATGGAATGTTTCTCTTTTGTAGGTTGCTTGGGTATGAGAGTGATTTTTCTAGAGTGAGCCTCGAGGAGATGAATGCATGGGTGCCTGGGGATCAATGATTATTTCCTCTTATAGTCGAGTTGAGTGAGGTGGTGTGCTGGTAGCCGATGTACACTTTTTTCTACTTTTGGACCGTTGGTCTCCACTACCACCTCATCATTCCCCTCTCCTCGTAATCGAATCCCACTTTAGGCATACATAACCTTAACTGCTTTCATCCTCCTCTTTTTTCTTTGACTTGACTGCTGCCATGTGTTGGAGGACCAACTATTTTGTCTTTGTCAAATAAACGAAGGTGGCCAAATTAACTGGCCACCTTTCTCTTATAAACCAACTCGCTCACAAACTTTACATATTTTTACTACATTATGCAAATGAGAGAGTGAATCAAGATACTTTCCTATGGTGATAATACCTTGCTGCAGTTTGTTGAAGACATGAGGTGCTTGCTGTGTGTTGGCTGCATGCTATTTTTCCTTCCTCTTTTTTTTTTTATTGCCTTATGATGATTCCCTTGATGTGTAGGTACCTAGTGTTGAAGATGATGGTGCTGCTGCTACTCTAGAGCTTCTTCCGCCCTTGGATCTTCATGCTGGAAGCTTGCTGCTACTCATGACTTTTATTCTATGGGATAGGCTGCTACAGGATTTCCTACAGAATCTCCTGTAGCTACTTCTACCTCAGAATTTTTAATCATTTCTTTTGTTGGGACTTTGAGGATGATGACATGGATAGAGAGGAGGTATACGAGTGTGAACAATGAGAAGTACACTTAGGTGTTGTTCCCTTCTGCTCCCTATTTCATTTTCCTCTGTGTTTTCTCTTAAAGACTATGATTTGTTTTTTTGAAAACTGATTTTTTTATGATGGATGCAGGGGTGATCATGGTGAAGAGAGGTATGGTAATGAAGTTATGATGTAGGTTTTTTATTTTTTGACAAGGGAAGGTCGTTTTCTTGCCCTAGGGTTACTCATTTTAGGATTCTGAAGCCACTGTAATTTCTACAGGATCATCCTGTAGGTTTTTAGGGGATCCTGTAGGTTTACAAAGAATCCTGTAGAAAACACAATACCCTTGCAAATTGAGGAAAATGAGTGAATAAGATGAAAGGAATAGTGGAATGATGAAGGATAATGGATGGGAAACAAAAATATGAGTGGAATAGGTCCCTTTTCTATTCCCCTTTGTTCTCTGATTGTCCTTGTGCTGACCTACAAACAAATTTTCATGATTTTTTTCTTTTCTTATTTTCATTTTTGTTTTTTAAAACAACTGGCCTACCTCCAAGAGGTTTTCATTCTAGGTGCTTGCCTTGGGCGCCTCAAAAGATGTTTTAACTCATATATATATATATATATATATATATATATATATATAATATATATATATATATATATATATATATAATATATATATATTATATATATATATATATATATATATATATATATTATATCTATATATTCTTTTATGACACCATTGGGCTGCCCCAAGAAGTTTTCAGCCCAATAGTGGGACTCGGGCACCTCATGGAGGTTTTCACCTGAGTCCTTATTTTTCTTTTTTTCTTTCTCAGTGATTTGATGAGGCAGGAGCTGAAACTTGCTCCACCACCATCACTGTTTTATTGATACCATTAATGAACTCTTGCTTTGACAATGACCTCTTGTAAACTTTCAGTCTGTGCCCATTAACCAGTAAAGGAATGGCCTCTGCATATGGTTCTAATCTGCACTGAACCATTATCATGACATCTCTCTATAACATAAGGCCCTAACCATCTTATCCTTAACTTTCCCTTAATGTCTTTATATCTGGAATAATATAACAAAGCCCAATCATCTTCTTGAAATTACTTGTCCTTTATGTTCTTATCATGCCAGATCGTCCTCTGAAGTTGAGTTACCTCTGTGTGTAGGAGGGCTTGCATTCTGGACTCATCTAAACCATTCAACTGGAGCAACCTCTCTTTTTGTGCACTGCTGAGATCTAGATATAGTTGTGCTGCCATCCTCAATGTGTTATACTCAAATTCAATGGACAAAAGGGCCTTTTTCCCATAGACCAGCTCATAGGGTGAGAATCCAGTGGTGGTATTCTAGGTGGTATTATAGGGCCAGGTGGCCTCAACTAGTCTATCTTCCCAATCTTTCCTATTGCTGCTAACCACTTTGGTCAAGATTTCCTCCAACGCTCTGTTGGTTACCTCCACTTGCCCATTAGCTTATGGATGATAGGGAGTGGAGGTCCTATGCTTGATCTTGTGCTAGTTAAGCAAGTCTTCAATCATGTTGGGGTAAACAGGCTACCTTGACCAGTTCTCTAGGGTACCCAAATTTGTAAAATACATTCTCCCTTAAGAACTCAGCCACCTTGTCCTCTGTTGTTGCCTTAATTGCCTTGGTTTTAGCCCACTTAGTTAGATAGTCAGTGCAGACAATGACATACTACTTTTTCTTGGAAGGAGGGTCAATAGGTCTAATGAATTCCATGCCCCACTTGTCAAATGGCTTAAAAGTCACTTGAGGTTGCAGAGGCATTTCATCTCTTGGAGTAGGCTTTCCCATCCTTTCGCACCATTCACACTCACTAGTATATATTTTCACATCTTGATGAAGAGTGGGCCAATAATACCTAGCTTGTAACACTTTAAATGTTGTCCTCTTTGTTGCAAAGTGACCTGCACAAGGTCCATCATGATAGGTCGGAAGGATGTCAAAGAATTCCTCCTCCCTAACACATCTTCTCAAAATTTGATCTCGTCCAAGTTTGAAGAGGTTACCCCCAAATCTAGGTGAAGGGGGCACTCTTCCTCAAAATCTTTCTTTTCTCTTTGGAGGACAAATTCGGTGGGAACTATGTAGATACCAAGTAGTTTACTATGTCAACAAAACATGGAAAGAGAACTGAGATGGAGAATAAGTTCTCGTTTGGTATCTGATCATCAACCATTCCCTCCTCACTTGCAGGAAAAGTTAACCTGGACAAAAAGTATGCAACAACATTTTCCTTGCCAGGCTTATCAATAATAGTTAGATCAAATAGATGTAGTAAAAGTAACCATCAAATAATCTGAGCATTCACGTCAGGTTTATTCATTAAATATTTGATTTCAACATGGTCAGTATGTACAAATGTTTGATAGCTTATAATATAATGCCTAAATTTGTTCAATGAATGCACAACAGCTAGGAGCTCCTGTTCGATCATTATGTAGTTCAGTTTGGCCTTTAAAAAATTCTTACTGATAAAGTAAATGGCATAAGGAAATTTCTCATCTACCTAGCCTAGTGTTTCTCCTATGGCTTTGTGTGAGACATTAGCATGAATATGAAAAGGAAGGGCCCAATTTGGGCCTCAGAGAATCGATGCAATGGTTAACCTGTCCTTCAAGGTGTCCAGGGCCTCTTGACAACTTTTGACCATACAAACTCAGAGTCTTTGTCCAATAACCCAAATAAAGGAGAATCCAACTTGTTGAAGTCTTTTATAAGCCTTCGGTAGCATCCAGCTAACCCTAGGAGACTTCTGACATCTCTCTACTTTTGTGGAGGTGGGACCCTTTGGATGATAGTTATTTTGTTTGGGTCCACCTGCAATCCTTGATGAGATATTGAATGACCTAGCACGGTCCCTGCAGTCATCAAGAATTCACATTTCTCGAGACTAAGAGACAGCTTCATTTCAATGCACTTGTTCAGAACCTTGCCTAAGTTGGACAGACCCTCCTTGAAATCACCTCCATAAGGTGTGAAATCATCGATATAGATTTCTACCGCATCATGGACTAACTCGGCAAAGATACTCAGGACTACTCTCTGAAAAGTGGTAGGAGAATTGCATAGGCCAAAAGGAAGGACCCTATAGGTGAAAGTACCCCAAGGAAAAGTGAAGGTGGTTTTATCCTGGTCTTCCGGGCTGATTTGGATTTGATTGTACCTGTTAAATCCATCTAGGAAAGAGAAAAAAAATTTCCCTGCCAGGCCATCTAACACTTCGTCAATGAAAGGTAGAGGGAAATGGTCCTTCTTTGTGGCTTTGTTTAACTCCCTGTAATCAAAACAAATCCTCCACTTACCATTTTTCTTTGGAACCATCACCAGATTAGAGACCCACTCACTATCTGAGATAGGGTAAATGAATCCTATATCTAGCTGTTTTTGCAGTTCTTATTTGACTATATCTTTAAGAGTTGGATTCATTCTCCTCTGGGGTTACCAAACTGGCTTGCAACCTTCCTTGATATGAATATGGTGAGTACACACTAAGGGGTGCGCTTCCTTCATTTCTTGGTAACTCCAAGCAAGTGCATCTAGATGTTCCTTTAGCATGTTGCACAACTTTTCTTATTGGAGAACAAAAAGAGATGGATTGATTTTCAAAGTTCTCTCGGGGCTGAATTCTATGGTTTTGAAACAGATAGGGTTGGAATTGGCTAAGCATATATCAATTTGATGGTTTTTTTGGGTTTTCTTTACTACTTCTTCTAAGGATAATGTACTGGGATTCTGGACTTTGGAGTATGTGTTAGATCAAATCATCTTCATCCTATTACCCCCCCCCCCCCCCGGTTGTTTCTAAAGTATAGAATTGGGTGGAATAAACTTCATCTTCCTCCTCATCTTCTAGCCACAAAGGTAAGTCATGTTTTAGAGATGGCTGAGCAGGAGGGTATAGGACTAACTGCTTGGGCATATGCCCATTCTAGATGATCATATTTCCAGCTCTGCAGTTAATGTAAGCATCAACAATGGCTAACCAAGGCATACCAAGGATGAGAGGGTAACCATTAAGCTTAGCCTTAGGTTGGAGAATTAGGAAATCTACAAAGTATTCCCAAGAATCAATGGAGACCATCACATCCTGCACAATCCCCTCAAGGGTCACTGCGGAGCGGTTTGCAAGTTGCAGAACTATTGTGGTCTTCCTCAATGAACCTTGGAGGTTGAGCTTGAGCATGGTGTCCTTGGTCATCACATTAATGGGATCCCCAAGATCGATCAAAGTGTGTGGGACAATGGGGCCATTGATGTGCACATATACTACAGGGCTTCCAGGGTCCAAATACTTTGGACAAATTACCTGCCCCAGCATTAAGTCAGATAGTTGTCCAATGACATTAATGGTAGGGGCATCTCTTCTTCACATCCCTGGATTCTTGAAGCACATCTCCTTAATCAACTTGTTGTAGATAGGTACATCGCTAATAGCTTGGAGAAGTGGAATTTTGACACACAGGTTTTTCAATTCTCCTAGAAGTTCAGTCTCTTCTGGTGTAGGATGGAGTGGTTGGGTTAATCTCTCAGGAGAGGGTGGTGTATTTACTTTAAGAATGCTTCCCTCTCTTTCTTCCTCAACCTCCCTAGGTGGAGGTAGAGGTTGGTTGTCTAGGAGTACTCACCCAAATCTCAGGTTGATTTCCTGAATCTCCATAGCATAAGTTGGATATGATGTATCTTCATTGTATACTTGTTGTGCTTGTCTATTGTCCAGGTTCAGATTTGGCTGGGTAGGCATCTAGGGTTTTTTAGGTCGAGCAGAGTGTAAAAGTTGTGGTTGGGCAAGCGGTGAAGGCAATAAAGATGGAACATTGTTGTATGAGGGCCTCCACCCCTGGGGTGGTGCATTCCACTGAGGTTGTGGTGGAACATATGGTTGAAATGAATGGCTGGCTAGCTAGGAATGATACTAAGGTGCAAAGGACCAAGGAGGAGGTGTAGACCAAGAAGGATGAGCAAGGGGTCCCCAAGAAGGTATGAATGTGGTCTAGTTGGGGTTGTAATATGCATTTGATGACCCTTGCATGCCCTGTTGGTATGACCTAGGTCCATGAGGTCTCCTTTGGTTTATGTAGTAGAGATTCTCAGTGACCCCTTCAACTCCTTGATATACAACTTTGAGTCCAGGTAAAGAGGGACACTTGTCTATGGAGTGGTTTTCCTCACATACTGAGAAAATTTCAATAGAATTCAATGGACATTCGTTCCTAGGGTGCCTCCTAGTGCATCTAGGACAGAAAAATGACCAAGGCTCTCTCTGCTTCCTCCTGCTTTTTCTTAATGTGCATAGTGCCCATCTATAGGGAAAGGGTTTGCAACATCTCACTTTTGAAATCCTCCATCATATTCCCAATTTCACCCTTGATGGATGAATTGGAAGAGGATGGACTAACCAGAGGTTGACTACCCCTACCCTTTTTCCTAGCTGCCCTAGAATGGTTTCTAAAGACGGTCTTGATATCCTCATAGGGTAACTAGTAGATATCCCCTCCTAATAACAAGTGTAGGGTATCCAAAAGATCTTCCCTTACTCCTCTAAGAAGGACCGGCTTCGATGACTCAGGGTCAAGTGTGCACCTGGCCCTTTTGTAGCTAAGCTGGTATCGTTCTTCATAATCCTCTAGGGATTCATCATTGCCTAAGGTCATCCTAGAATTTTTCTCTTTAGTGTCTTTAGACCTACAGTAGTCTCGATACTTGTTGTTGAAGGCTTTCTACATCTGAGCCCAAGTTGTGATGATATCTCCAAGTAAACCCATGAACCAGTGCAAAGTTGCATCCTTGAGAGTGGATGGAAATAGTTTTAACTTTTGCTCATCATTTGTATAGTTATAGGTTTGACATATGACAAAAAACTCAAATAATAAAGTGTCTGGGTCTTCTGTAGTTAGGCCATGGAAATGAGGGAGGGTAGAAGGGTAGATACTTTTCATCTTAGTATCCCCATTGGTTTCCTTGATGGGGATGGGACCCTCAACTCTTTCTCTATTTCCTCTATAATTTCTATTTTCAGCCATAGGTTCAGTAGGAATAGGTTCTCCTTATTCTTCTTCCTTGTAGGTTCTTCAAATATGTCTGGTTTCTCACCTAAGGGTTCCTCTAGTTCACAACCACTGAAGAAGAGGGAAGGTTGGTTGTTTGAAGCAATGGGGGTATTTGGCAAAAAATTCCCTAAGTTATCCCTATTCCTATGAGGCATGAAAAAAGATATTTTTTGTTTGTTTTGTTTTGTGTTTTTTTTAATCTTGAAAGTGATTGCTGAATTGGAATTGCAAATTGAATGAAAACAACTGATTGAGTGAAAAAATAACTACTTAATTGAAATATTTCTTGCAGAATGGAAAGGACGGCAAAGAATGCAGAATGGAAAAGGAAACAACTCAATTACTTTTGCAGAAATGAAACTAATAGCAGAATATTAGAAACAATAAATAAAAGAAAGAAAACAATAATCACATATTACTCAGACACCTCCCCGACAATGGTGCCAAAAAGTGATGAGCACCAGTATTGTAGCAAGAATGATGCAACTCCTGGAGCTACTAGTTATACTTGATCAACTCGTGTTTCATACAAACTTGGAGGTGACAGTACTGTATACACAAGTAAAAGTGATGGTTCTGCCTTTTGTCATAGTTCAGCTGGCAAGAGACCACTAGAGTTTTAAAGTTAGACTTCTATGGATTCAGAAGAAGCTTGATAACTAATGAACGAAGGAGGAATCTACTCTATGAGAAAGCTTATCTACTGCAATAAAGAAAGAGATCGAAACTCAATGCTAAAACACACCATTTCCTAACTAGCTGCTAAGAAATTATGCTTTACAATAATGGAAAGATAACATGTATGAAATGATACTATCTTAGGCATGGAAGTTAAAACATCAAACATTATTGCTATGCATGTAAAGGACTGTAATAAATCTTTTTTGTTCCTTTTATTCTTTTTATGGAAAATCAAGTGTAAACCCTAATCTCTTTTGGTGATGTGGCAGGTGGCTTAGTGATGTTGGTGGATGGTTGGGAGGTTTAGGAGATGGTTGGAAGGTGTGGGAGACCCTTGGGTGACTTGGTATTGCTTCCTTGAAGTTTTCCCTCAATTCAACCTCAAAACATGCCACTACAGGAAAACCTACAGGATGTACTAGAAACCTACAGGATTCCCTGTATTTCTACAGGATACAACCGACAACAAAAGGATGGTTGTTGGAGGTGATGGAAGGCTTATGGAAGGTGGAGGATGGGTGGAATGGAGTGATAAAATTCCTAGGATCACTCATAACTAAAAACCAAGGTTAGGAGATGGTTGGATTCGCTCAACATACTTGGAGGAATTTCTATGTAAAATGATTAGATTGGTGAAGATCTTGGTGAAAGCAAGGAATGATTATGGATGGATGAAGTTGGAAGGTGGTTTCCTACTATGATGGCTCTTTATATTTGTAAATCACCTGCTCTGCATCAAACATTTATAATTTCCAAAAAGTCATGTAAATGAAAAGAATTCTAACAAGCTAGAAAAGCATAATTTAATGAACTAGTTGTCTACTTTATGCATGAGGAAAATTTCTGAATAAAATGGAATCATGGATGAGATCTATTGTAAGAATGAATATGGAAGAGATGGTAATTAAATCCTACACTTGCAAAACTGATCAAATGCTGGTTGAAGTACAGTAAACTCTAAATCTGATGAGAAAATGGAATTCTCTCTTTTTGGGGCTGCATAAGGGTCTTTTACTCAAATCATGATCCTTGAGGGAAGACGTGAGGCCAAGACACCTATTGAAAGCTTTGTGGTGCTCCTTTTATCCCTTCTAACCTGCTACTAAAGCAAAGCACAAATGGAAGCAAACTAATAAACAACTAATCAAATCTACATTAACACATATTTCATTAAATTTCGAAATAAATGGTGGATTTAGAATTTCCAAATAACAAAAAATATCAATTCTAGTCATTGTCCTCGTAATAAAATATTTCCAAATTTAATGAAATATGTGTTCATTACTTGCAATGAAATACTTCTAAATACAATTTAACTATGAACCTATGAAACTAAGTCAAGCATATAGATACAAGAAGAGGAGCCTTTGTTGCTAGGGTTGAGCCCTAACCCAAGAGCTTTAGCCCTCTGAGATAACTCAGTGCTAGATCAAGAAAAATCTCATTTTCATTATCAAAACATAAAATTATATCAATGTCTTCCAGAAGTTTGGAGCTCGAAAATAACTAGTGTTTTTACAACAAAAAATCGAATCCTAATGAGTCTCTAGGCCTCTCTACTTATACATCTGAAGTCCCCAATGACTTCCTTAAATCTAGGGAGGCTCAACTCCCAAACTTGAGATGAACTAACTCTTTGTCTATCACTTGATCAACTGCCTTTTGATCTTCATGACTTGGTTCATTGCACTTCGAGCCGATGTGATTAATGGAGGAATATTTGAATGGGGGATGTAAATTAGGAGGATTTACCTCCTACAATCTCTCTCCCTTGTACCATTCGAGTTTCAAACCTTAGAATTTCCAAAATTCCTTGATTCTCTCTTCCAAACCTACATTCAATGCATATTAGTCCACTAGGCATAATATCTCACTTTAACTCATCTCATTAAACAAATTATAATCAAAACATGTAATAAATTGTGAGAAGAGTTGATTTAACTAGCTAGGAGGTGAATTAAGGCCCACATAATTACCCAATGATGAGGCTCATCAAATACCATAGGTTATAAGTGTTGTTTTGATCTGAGGTATTGAGAAAGGCCAAAAACTATACAAGGAGGAGAAGATCAAAAGGCCAAGTGTGGAAGTGATACGGTTTCTCAGGAATACTTCTATCTGAAGTATATTTTATGTTGCAAGGGCTATGATTATGATATGATCTAAAATATTTTGTGCACCTAGGATATAATGCTCGATCAGGATCATGAGACCTGAAATGACTTATTGTTGTATGATCTGATATTGATTGGGCTAGATCTGATTGCTTATGCATGTTTTATTCTGTAAATGTTTTGATCTGGGTATGACTGAAGTCTGGAATAGCTGTGAAGTTTTAAGTTAGTATTTCGAGATCTATATGCTGGTTCACCTTGGTGAAGGCGCATATACATGCTATTACAGTACATCAAAGTAGCATATACATTACAAGATATGCAGTTTGAAGTTGCAGTCAGTTCTGGTTGTTGATGCAGAGTTCTAGGTTCTACTCTTTGTTTTGGTGACTGCGTTCTGGTGACAATATTCTGAATGTTCATATTGATTGATTGTGATTTTATTCAGCGTTGATGGGTTTTTAGTGATTGGTTGTATTGGAGTGGTGATTGATTGTTATGAAACCAACTCAAGAAAATATAGAAAAGATAGATCAACGCCTTAGAATTCAGCCTCTTCGAGGGGGCAACCTCCTTTACATTACATAAATGAACAATTCCTTGGATGATTCAAATGACAAAACCTCCTTTCTATATATAGGAGTCTAAGGAGTCACAATATAACCCAGCCAACCTAACAATAATAATATAAAGCCACAAAATAAACAATAGAGGGATTCTATGGGGCACAGTAATAACAATATGGGGATAATAGGGGCACAACAATATTAATAAGGGTACAATTACAATAGTAATGGGGTAATCACTAGTATTATAGGGACCCAACATGCCCCTCTCCTTCAAAAAAGTGTTGTCCTCAATGCTTGAGTAGTTCTGGATACTTCTGTATAAAATTCTCATCTTCCCATGTGGAATCTCAGCGGATAAGTTCTTCCTCTTGATAAGATACTCTGAAATTGATCGATTTCGTAGCTGCCGAGTTCTTGTTTCTGTGACTGCTTCCGGTTCCAATATAATTTTTCCTTCCTCGTCAAGTTCTGGCAATATTGTTTGAACTGGGAGCTTGTCGCCTATAACCTTCTTTAACATGAAACATGGAAAACTGGGTGCAATCGAGAAGCTGCAGGAAGCTCCAATTTGTATGCCATAGTACCAATCTTTTGCACACCTTGTACGGACCATAATACTTTGGTGATAATTTATTATCCTTCTTAGCTTGCTTGAGGGACATTTTCTTATATGGTTGTAGCCGTAGAAATACCCAATCACCTACAACAAAACTTCTTTCACTGCGATGTTGATCTGCTTTTTGTTTCCTTCTATTCTGTGCCAACACGAGGTTATCCTTTAAGAGTTGGAGGACTTGTTGTTGATGTTTGATGTGATGTTCCACTGCTTGAACCTTAGAATTTTCTCTTAAATATGATGTGATGGATGGCGGTTCATACCCATAAAGTGCCATAAATGGGGTCATTTTGTTGTTGTATGGAAGGAAGTGTTATACCACCATTCAGTTAGAGGCAACCATTTGA
The DNA here is from genome assembly GCA_000404065.3 of Pinus taeda. NCBI lineage: Eukaryota > Viridiplantae > Streptophyta > Pinopsida > Pinales > Pinaceae > Pinus > Pinus taeda. The sequence goes on along the minus strand of APFE031430135.1, from coordinate 17,314 downwards.
CCCATTGTGTTTGTTTATCAGATACAACGCAATGAAGATATCCTTCCAAACATTTGTTTACTATCTCAGTTTGCCCATCAGATTGAGGATGATAAGATGAGCTATAAGCTAACTAAGTACCAAGACAAGAAAATAATTGTCCAAAATTTTTGAGTGAAAATGGGATCTCTGTTACTTACAATAATATTTGGGTTTCCATGTAGCTTTTGAAATGTTTCCATAAATGCAGTAGAAACTATACTCACTTTAGATGGAGGAGATAAAGCAAAAAAGTGCATATACTTGGTAAGGTTGTCAACTACCACCATGATAACACTCTTTCCTTCGGACTTGGGTAAACATGTGATAAAATCCATTGAAACCTCCTCCCAACGCTAGGTTGGAATGGATGAAGGTTGTAATAGTCCTAGGTCCTAATTGCTTCAACTTTATTTTGTTGGCAAACCGAACATTCTGCCACAAACTTTTGAATATCTGATTTAAGGCCATCCCAAAAAAATCCTTCTTAAATCTCTGGTAGGTTTTTAGAAATCTTTAGTGCCCTCCTAAGGGAGAGGTGTGTGATTCCCTAGGAATCTTTTGTTTGAGTTGGGAATTCTTACATAGGTATAACTGATCCTTGTACCATAATGAATCATTTTTCCAACTAAATGTATAAGATGTACTGGGATCTTGTTGTATCTTTTTAATTAGTTCCCACACTTCATCATCATTCTTCCATTCATCCCTTGCTTCATTTATCCAATCTGGTTGGATAATAGAAATGGTGCAAA
>APFE031430135.1:1643-12994 GCA_000404065.3 Pinus taeda | reverse complement strand
AACAATATGGGGACAATAGGGGCACAACAATATTAATAAGGGGTATAACTACAATAGTAATGGGGTAATCACTAGTATTATAGGGACCCAACATTGATTTTGAGCTTCAATGTTGCTGATGGGTGCAATATAAAAATTGGATGAAACGTGGCCTTCATATTGTGTTGTTGTGTACCAGGAGTATCAAGTCTAAAAATTAATGAAACATGGTCCGTGGAGGAAGAGAGAAGGTCGGTTCCTTCTATAGGTCAGTGCCTACATAATGGTAAACATATCAGCTAGTACAAGAGCTAGGGGGTTGGAGCTCCCTTCTAGTAGTAGTTGTAGAACTAGTGAAGGTTGGAGCCTTCTATAGGCTGACGCCTATGTACTAGTAAACATATTGACTAGTACAAGAGCTAGGGGGTTGTAGCTCCCTTCTAGTAGAAGCTAGAGAATGAGAGAAGGTTGTAGCCTTCTGTAGGTGGATACCTACATACTGGTATGAGTCTTTGCCAATACAAGACTGTAAATAGGTTTTTCTGATACTAAATGAATATAGAGATGACAACAGCAAGTGATTTTTCTCCCACATTTGGTTTCCACCTTAAATCTTGGTGTTCATGTGTGTTTCTTATGTGTGATGGTTTATTCTGTTATTACTACACATGGTTACTATGTAAACGGGTAATTAAGTACTGATGCGCTAATTAAAGATCAACATATGATGAATTAACTCAATCATAAGTTCACTGGATATACGTTAGTTTCCTTAAGAACAGTTACATACACACGTGAGTTCCCTTCACTGAAGTAGTGTATATAAATTTGATTATGAAATAAAAAAGTTATTGATTTGATAGCATTGATTCATCCCTCCCCTCTCATTATTATTTCCAACAATTGGTATCGAAGTAGGCCCTTCAGAAGAAGCTTGATCGGTTGAAGGGAGATCTTTCAAGATGAACAATCACGAAGGCATGGGATCTATCAGACCACCAATATTTAGTGGGAACAACTTGGTATATTGAAAAACATGAACTAGAGCTTATCTTCAGTCACTTGGAGCTAATTTTTGGGAAATTGTGGAAAGAGGATATCAATATCCAACAACAGTCCCCACAGATCCAAAAAAGAATAAATCATATGAAATCAATGCCAAAGCCGTCAACGCCTTATTGGGAATTCTATCAGAATCAGAATTCATCAAAGTCATGCAGTTCAACATAGCCAAGGAAATATGGACAAAATCATTTAGAGCTATGAAGGAGACTCCCAAGTAAAATGTGCTAAACTCTAAATTCTCAGAATCCAGTATGAAACTCTCAATATGCATAGTGATGAAAGTATTTCTAGCTATTTTTTGTCAGTAGATGGGATTGTAAATCATATGAGAAATCTGAGTGAAGAAATAAAGGAGGCTACTATGGTTGAGAAAATTTTGAGATCTTTGCTTTTAAATTTGAGTCAAAAGTATCTACCATTGAAGAAAAGTAAGATCTACAATATGTTACTATTTTTCAACTTCATGGAATTTTAATTGCCTTTAAAATGAGGAGAGGAGGTCCATCATAAATCAGAGAAGCCGCTTTCAAAGCTTTTGCAAAAGGAAAAGAAAAGGGAGATATCAAAGAATCAGGATATATATCAGAAGAAGAAGAGGTAAACTTTGTGAAGAAACTTCAGTGGGGTTCCGGAATATTCAGAGGTAATATTTCCTTCAAATGTTTTTCATGTGGAAGAGTTGGTCATTACACTGCTAAATGCCCTCATGACAAAGGAAGTATTTCTGCAGAAGGTAATAGAAGTTATTATACTCATGAAGATAGTGATGGTATGTCTAATAGTGATGAAGATAATCAAGATATTAAACTACTCATGGCATTATGAAAATGATACCTTAGAAAAGGAAGATTTCCTTAAAGAAATCACTCAACTCAAAATCTATTTGGCAGAAAAGGACACAATCATAGACACAGTGACACATCAACTCATTCAAAAGGACAATCACAATTAAGTGTTAGAGTGTGAAGTAGTAAGTCTAGAAAAGAACTTGAAAAGACAAAAACTCTGAATCTTAGATATTCTAAAGGATAAGAAACGTTAGATGAAATCATCAAAGTTCATCGTTCTCCTCTTATAAAGATTGGTCTTGGTTTTCATGAAACTATTGAAGGTGAATCTAGCTCACAAGATTAGGTAAGGAACTTTAATGCAAAATTTAAAGTGCTCAACAAGGAGATAAGAGGTCAACCCCATCAACAACCAAGGAAAGAAAGACTTCAAAGAAAATAATTTCCTCCTAACTATGGGAGGGATAATTGTTTCTTTTCTCTAACAAACAACGTTTAATATGTCATAATTTTGGACATGTTGCATCCAGATGCAGAAGTAGAATGGTTCAAGACCGTCACACAGAAATATCATCAGTTTCTAGGTACTTTAAGGGATATTGTTTTTCTTTCAATATGCTTGGTCACAAAGCTATTGATTGCGATAGAAGGAAGATGGAACATGTAAGATGTTTTGTCTATAGCAATTTTGGACATATAACGAAGGAATGCAGGAGCAAATTTCAGCCACCATACCAAAAGGAGCAAACATCATCACAATCCAAGGTATTGAAGAAGGAATTGTTGTCAGAATGATGTGGGATATCTCAGTATACAAACATAATAGACTTAGGGGGGAGCTGAAAGTGTAAATATTCAATATTCCAATTTTCATATGCAGTTATTATGAAAACAGGTGGCATATATACGTGAGTTAGAAGCTACACAGGCACGTATATGGTTTTTTGAGGAAAAAGCAATAGGACAGACTCAAGAAAAGGGGTCTGATATGGTTTAGTCAATTATCAAGTATCTGTTATGTTCTAATTGATGATGATTACAGTCTGCTGATGATATTTGGAAGTGTTTTTGGCCCTCATAAGGGGTTAATAATTTGATGAATAACTGGTTGATGAAAATTCCTTGACGATTCTTACTAACAAATGCAATGATCAGCTCTGATAGTGAACGGATGGCACAAGTTCAAGGGGAGAATATGATTCTAATAATGCATTGTTGGAATTATATTAGAAGAACTTGGTACATGATGATGCTTATATTTCTTGATCCACATAGTTGTTTTGATTCAGATGACTCTTTTGATGATGGACATATACAGGTTGTTGATCTTGATGTTGCTAACCACTGCTTATGGTGAAAATCATATATGGTGCATGATAGTTGCATATGACTATCATGGTCTTGTTTAGATTGCTATTCCTTTTTATAAATTTCATGTATATCATTTGATGTAAAGGTAATGTAAAGACCTATGATGTAACCCCACTATGCATGGGAAGGATGATGTCATAATTGCAATTTTTTTTAATGAACATCTGGTATATCCCCACTTGGTTGGGTAATTGATGTATGCATGAGTCATTGGTGATAGGAAGGTCATACTCACTTAGTTGAGTGATAGAGTCATGTACTTCATTTCACATCTATCATAGATTTTGGTAAAAGCTCAGGGGGAGCATGATCAAAGAATTTAGCATGTGCATGGAATCCCTACTGGGGAGAATATCTTGGTCTACCCTTTGCCCTTGATGTCAAAGGGGGAGAGTATCTTGGTGTTTTGGTTGCCGTAAATTCCAAAGGGGGAGATTGTTGGCATTATGATACAGGTGTTTTCCTTGGTGACAGCTCACATAGATGACAATTCATAGTTTAACAGGTTAACAACGAAGGATTATAGATCAGACTCCAAAGATGGAAGAAAGAGAATGGTTTAAGAAGCATACACTGGTTCACTTTGTCCAAGTAGCATATACACATAGGTTCAAAGAACAAAAAGAGTGTATACATATGCACACACTTTCACCAGAGGAAAAGTGTGTATGGGTTTGAAAATCAAGGAAATTCAAGAGTAAAGAATACTAAGGGTCAATACCATGGTTTTAGCCCACAATATTGAGTGAATAACAACTAATCAATCCCGTCCAAGAATACCATAGGTTTTAAGTGTTGTTTTGGTCTGAGGTATCGAGAAAGGAAAAAAACTATATAAGGAGGAGAAGATCAAAGGGCCAAGTGTGAAAGTGATAGGGTTTCTCAAGAAGACTTTATCTGAAGTATATTTTATGTTGCAGGGGCTATGATTATGATATGATCTTAAATATTTTGTGCAACTTGGATACAATGCTAGATTAGGATCATGAGACCTGAAATGACTTATCATTATATGATCTAATATTGATTGGGATAGATTTGATTGCTTACGCATGTTTTATTCTGTAAATGTTTTGATCTGGGTATGACTGAAGTCTAGAATAAATGTGAAGTTTTAAGTTAGTACTTTCAGATCTATATGCTAGTTCGCCTTGGTGAAGGTGCGTATACACATTGGTTCGGTACTTCGAAGTAGCGTTTACATTACAAGATATGGGGTTTGAAGTTGCAGTTGGTTTTGGTTGTTGATGTAGAGTTCTAGGTTCTTCTCTATGTTTTGGTGATAGTGTTCTAGTGACAATGTTCTGAATGTTCATATTGATTTATTGTGATTTGCTTTAGTGTTGATGGGTTTTCAGTGATTGGTTGTATTGCAATGGTGATTGATTTTGAGCTTCAATGTTGCTGATGGGTCTACTAGGAAAATAGGATGAAACATGGCCTTCATATTGTGTTGTTGTGTACCAAGAGTATCGAGTCTGAAAATTAATGAAATGTGGTCCCTGGAGAAAGAGAGAAGGTTGTAGCCTTCTGTAGGTTGGTTCCTATGTATTGGTAAACATATTAGCCAGTATAAGATCCAGGGGGTCGGAGCTCCCTTCCAGTAGCAGTTGGAGAACGAGTGAAGGTTAGAGCATTATGTAGGCTGGCGCCTATGTACTAGTAAACATATTGGCTAATACAAGAGCTAGGGGGTTATAGCTCCCTTCCATTAGAAGATGGAGAATGAGAGAAGGTTGTATCCTTCTGAAAGTGGGTACCTACATACTAGTATGATTCTGCGCTAGTACAATATTGTAAACATGTTTATTTGATATTAAAAGAAGACAGAGATGATAGCAGCAGGTGGTTTTTCTCCCACATTGTGTTTCCACCTTAAATCTTGGTGTTCATGTGTGTTGCTTATGTGTGATGGTTTATTTTGTTATTATTGCACATGGTTACTATTTAAATGGTTAATTAAGTACCCATGCACTGATTAAATATCAATATATGATGAATTAACTGAATCATAAGTTCACTGGAGATATGTTGGTTTCCTTAAGAACAGTTGCATACACACGCAAGTTCCCTTCACTGAAGTAGCGTATATAAATCTTATTATGAAATGAAAAAGTTATTGATTTGATAATACTGATTCACCCTCCCCCCTCTCAATGTTATTTCCAACAATGTTGTGTATAGGTGGTACTGTGTACATGTGATACTGATGTACATGTGGTATTATGTGCATGTCATACATGTTGTGTGTATACATGCCGTAGTATGTATGTGCATTATGTAGTTGTGGTATCATGACATGTGTATTAGTTGTTTTGTACTATGTGTATGTATGTGTATCGTGTTGTACACTAGATGTAGGAGTATGTATATGTTATGTTGTACACTGGGTGTAGGTGTATGTATGTATTTTGTTGTGTTGTAAAACAGGTGTATGTGTTGTTAGAGTCAGTATTTGCATACCACCAACAATGATCAAAACTCCTCTTTTCATATCATATTAGGGTCCCATTATGAAATTTTGTCATTCCACCTAGCTCCTCATTCAAAAACTTACTCACTGATGGTAGCCCTAGTTAATCAAACTCCAAGCCCCTCTCAAAAAATTAATATTTTCTAGCCTACCTTCATGTGTCTTGTTGGGCATACATGAATCATAAAAGATCATTTCATCATGCCTTTATGTTAGTCAAGTCAACATGGAGTCTGGTCATTCAAGGTCCCATTAGGTCATTAGGGTTTCCAAGGTTCTGATAAAACTCCATTCCATTGCATAAGACCAGCAAGTAAAGGGTGATCAAATAACATCTCTTCACCATGTGAAGATGATTTGTAAATAGAAATGCTTATTTCATCATGTAATTTTGAGTTCAAATGTAATATTTTTAATTTTCATTTTGTAATTTCATGTCATTTAAATGTAATAAGTACATGTTCCAAAGTTGTTAAATCAATGTTCCAAACATGCCAGACCATCAAAATATCAATTTTTCAAAGGAAATAGTCAAGTGAAAGGTTAAATTTTCAAAGGGTTAAGTGAATGCCAAAGGGAGTTGTATTTTCCCAAGGGTGTCCAAATCATCATTTTCCACAAGCACTAAACCCTAATTTTCTCTCCCACAGAGCTAGGGTTGGCTATATAATTAGAGACATCTGAGTAGAGGAGGCCTAAGAGAGGTTATTTCAGCAAGTATGAGGCTATTCCAATTCATAAACGTGATGTCTCCATCATTTTTCAAGAAGTCATTCCAAGGGACGAATCATTTGCCACACATAGGGCCAATTTTGCTTCCAAGTATGTTTCCAACCAAACAGAGACGAATTTTATAGCAGTGAGAGACGTTTTTGTCCATAATTGTCCAAGGATAAAAAACCTCCTCTACTTTTTACACAGGTGTTAGGGTTGTGGAAAAATGTCAGAAATACAGTTGCTACAAGAGAGTTTCTACACTTCTAGAGTGACCTTGGGAAAATGAATGTTTCTCCTACATGGAGTGTCCAAATGACTTGCTTGATGAGTCAAATGATAAATATAGAGAAATATATTTATACTAAGCTATCATGAACTCAATTTTGATTTGAGTAAGACCTCCAAACATTTCTTTCAAGATAACACTTCCGTTTTGCATCCTCATTCTGCACTTTTTGACCAGTCTTAGGAGAATCAACTTTTGGAGGGTCAAAGCAAGTCCATTATGAAAAATGAAGGTATATTTGGAAACCAGACTGGACAAGATTTCTGATGTGCTATCCTGGGCTCAATTTGGACACTGGGAAGGTAGTCAAAATCAACTTGCAAGTTGGAGGGTGCATTCTAAACTTGGAGGGTGCATTTGACTAAAGTGCCACGTGTTTTCCTAAAATTCCTGTGCTTTTCCTAAGGGCGTTGCACACCTGTAAAGATAGGGTGCATTTGACCATATTTCTGTGTGTTTGCCTAGAAACTTCTAGAGGTAGCCCATAGAGCACACCATCCTCTCCAAACTTCAAAATGTGTCTCCAACATGCTTTAGCACCACAAGTAGGTTGAAACCACATCACTCCTCTCCTCCACAATTGATTTATATGGTGTTTCATTGTGTTTTGGTGTTTTACTAAATTCAAAACTCTAGTAACATAATCCCATCCCTAAATTCCATTTCCTATCTTCCCACTACCATTCCTACATTTCAAAACTACCCCTTGCCACCTCCCTCATATCACATATCCCCATTTCCATCTCCTCAATTTCCACTCTAGTAACATAATCCCATCCCTAAATTCCATTTCCTAGCTTCCCACTACCATTCCTACATTTCAAAACTACCCCTTTCCACCTCCCTCATATCACACATCCCCATTTCCATCTCCTCAATTTCCTCACACCATTCCATACTCTCTACACCTACATTCCATTTCATCACCTCCCTAGGGTTTGACTCCAAAAACTCAAATCTGCAAAAGAGAAGATTGAAGCCTTGACCAAGCAAGAGGAGAAAAGGTGGTTGGACATTTTTGCTGAGGCATCACTCCATGCCTCAAAAAAATGATTAGTTTTCATCCCACCAATTTTGACAAGTTTTGAAACAAATTTTGTAACTTGTCAATTACTGTGTCTTTTGAGGCATTTTCAGCATAGTCAAAAGGTAAAACGCGCAACACCTAGGGTGATGCTCTATTTTTTGGGGCATATGATGAGAAAACGATTAGAATATTTGGATTCATAATGATGAGGACATGAACCCTATGCATTTTCTAAACATTTGAAGACAAACAGGTCAGCCAAAAAGGTCAAAAACCACCAAAAAACCACCTTTCTGCCTCATTTCTGGGTTGGGCGCTATGTTTTTACCAGTCTTGGGAGATTGAGGTTTTGGTAGGTAAAATGAACTCAAAATTGAAAACTGAAGACGTATATGGAAATTAGACTTGCAGGGTTTTCCAACGAGCTATCTTGGAGCAAATTGGACACCAGGAAGGCACCCAAAAACAATCCTGAACTTCGAGGGCATGTTTGACAAAGAGAGGGCGCGTTTGACAGTCTTCTCCAATTTTCACCATTTCTCTCCAAATTGATTTTCACCTATGGGAAATTGATGTATTACTGATGTAATTGATAAGGATGATGTAATTATTATGTTTTTTACTATTACCTAGGGCAAATACATTAGGTAAATGGCCTACATGAGGTGAAATGAATTAGTTAATTTAAGATAGGAATGAGTCACTTGGACCATCGTACAAGTTAGCTATCAGTTTAGATTTTTGTGTGATATCTTCCTCACCTCATGTATTTGACCCTTGAGGATGAGGGGAAGTGGTTTTCATGTCCATTTAGTCCCTTTCTTCACCATAGACAAGGGTTGGAGTCTCTTGGATGTTGTAATAGCTTTCAGACTTTGGCATGGAATATATTGGATGAAGTTGCAGCTATTTTGGTGGGATTCCTGTGGCATGGTATTTTGATCTTGTTTTCTCTTCAGTTTCATATGTGTAAATGTTTTGTTCCTTTCATGAACCATTTCCCTCTAATTATGTTTGATTTTCAAGGTGTGATAAGCATAATTCATATTTGTATGCTCTGTTTTGGGAAAATTATCATAGCTTGTTTCATTTCTTCAGTTTAGAAAGAATTCATGACCCTCATGCTCTTTTTAGCATATCACTAGTCTAAACCATCTCATCACTATACTACAAAGTTTAAAGTACCTTTCCTACCTTACCCGATTAGATGTCTGCAATTCTGATTCACTTTACCCTGACCTAGTTCATTCTCTGACCTAATTCACTCATCCTTGTGACTACCCAACCAAATCAAATCAAACAACCCTCTGCACTTTACATCTAGCCTAAAACCCTAATCTATCCAAACCTCTTGGCTGTGACCCTTTGGAGAGAGCTCTCTCCAGCTTGGTAGGGCTAGCTACCAAGTCAAAAGATTAGTCTATGGCTATCTCAGTTGGACTCTTTCTCAGCCTTGGAGATCCAGAGGAGTGATAATAGGTGTATGTATGTATTGTGTTGTGTCGTACACCACATGTAGGTGTATGTATGTATTGTGTTGTGTTGTACACCACATGTAGGTTTATGTATGTATTGTTTTGTGTCGTACACCAAGTGTAGTTGTATGTATGTATTGTGTGGTTTCATACATCGGGTATAGGTGTATGTATGTATTGTGTTGTGTTGTACACTGGGTGTAGGTGTATGTGTTGCATGTCAGGTGTAGGTGCATGTATTGGATGGTGTTGTATCTCATGTATTGTTGTATGTGTGTGATGCACACTATGTGTATGTGCACATGGTGGAGGAGAAGGCATTGGGTGTTTGTTGGGTGTGGCAACCGATCCGAAGTGCGTATAGAATAAAGACAAAGGTAGAAGCTAAGGACTTATTAAAGCATAAGTATCAACATTTTATTTCAGTTCTATTATGCATGTGGTTTATGATTATGGTCTATGTTTATTACATGTGATCTATGATTCTGGTTTATGATGATTGCACGCAATTCATTATTTTGATCTATGATGGTTGCATTTTGAGCTAACTTGAGGTGATATGTTTATACATGATGATTTGGTCAAAGATGTTAGTTTGAATTGTTGTTGGCTTGTTGGAGCCTGACCCAAGTTCAGAGTTTAATTAGCCAAACAAATCCCTGTACTACTAGCCCTTTTGGCAATAGTCCGCAGAGCGCAGACTAAGGTCTCACCCGAAGCAGTATGGGGGGATGCTAGAACCAGGTTTTTGCACCCTCGAGATGTCTGAGGGGTTGATTTAGTCCAACTCTAAATACCTTCACATAGGTTACTTCGCACACTTCCCTGACCTGTGGGGCCTTTGTGCCCTGTTATATTCACCTTCACGCAACCCTAACCAGGGGTTGTGGGGCTTCTGCACTACTGGTGCATCAATCTGCACTATTTACCCAAGTCACACCGTGGATCTTACTTATCTTCTTATAACAGTTAGTTATCTTCGCATAATTATATACCTTATATTATATTCACTTAGCACATTCATATAAGTTCACGTAGTAAATAAATAGTAAACTTGCAATTCATGCCCAATATACTTCAATACATAAAACATGAAAAGATACACAGAAATATGGTAAAATTCTCTTTATTAATGCTTCCAATGGTTATAGACTTAACCTGCCCTGCGCACTCAGCTGCAGAACCTTCTCCTACTCTACGACCCAAAGACACAACTCTACACTTTGACTCAATGCTTCATGGATTGATTTCCTTCTATCCTTCTCCTATCTCTCAAACTGACACTACATTTACAAAAGTAAGGGTGGAAAACCCTATGACTCTATTACAACTTCGCACTTTGCGCCCATAAATCACAGAGTCTTTATAATGGACTTAGTCAAAAGTTGGGCTTGAAGCCCCAAAACTTGCCTTGTGGGGATCCCACGCCCTATAGGCCCAAAAAAAAAACATTGTGACTTTCTCTCGAGTCACTCTGTCAATGTGGACATCTTCACGCGGAGACCTCCCAACTCTGCTTAGACTACTGCAAGGTCGGCATTGCATTGAGCGGCTGCTTTTTGGATCTCTTGTACACGTTGTTTCGAGACTGCAGTGTCGGAACTGCTCCCCTATATCTATTCTTGCATCCCTTGCATCTACTTATAGTCCCACGCCTTCTTTCAACTGCCTGGAGCATGAAGACTATGCTTCTATCAGCTAGTCAGATAGTCGGGCCACTTGTGTATGGCTTCAATCAACTGCCATTCACTTTGCATGGGAAATGTTCTCCATGTAGCTTTACCAGCTGCACTCCACCTCCGTCTATGACCTCCTTAACAACATATGGTCCCAGCCAATGCATTTTGAAATTTGCCAGGAATTTATCAAATTTACTGCCATATAGTAACATCAGATCGTTTACCTTGAAGGTATGAAATTTAATATGTCGATCATGCCATGCCTTTTCACGCTGCTTTTGTACTTGCTGATGGAATCCAACCAAAAACCATTCCTCTTTGAGTTCTGCCATGCGGAAAGAGTTAGTCTTGCAGACAAAACCAACCTCCCTAGAAGCTTAAGGCTTTCTAGTGACAAACAAGACAATTAAGAACAATCCTTCTCTAAACATGCATTTACCATACAAGAAATCAAGTGTTTAGATCCAACCTGTAGTCCAACGCTGTTGTAG
>APFE031430132.1:3709-41753 GCA_000404065.3 Pinus taeda | reverse complement strand
TAATGTAGAAAGATAGGTTTAATGTGCTGAATGATGGTCATAGGCCTTAATTTATGTTTAATTTAGATGCATGGGCCTTAATCTATGTCTAATTTAGAGGCCCATCAGCCAACAAATTAGTGTAAGCATGTATGTGCTACCCCTAAGGTTGTATGATATCTTAATTGGTATGGACTGGTTAGAAGGGAATTGGTCCTTGGTGAATTGCAAGGACAAAACCATTATTTATCTCATTAAAGGGGGTGTTAGATAAGAATTTAAAGGGGCGAGGAGACCCATAAATTTGTGACCAATTATAGCTTCCTAGCTACGAAAATGTATTAGAAAAGGCTACCAGATTTATGTTATCGAAGTAGGATATACCAATTTCTAGGATAACAAAGCCACTTTAGAAAAAAATATAGTTGTTCAATATTTTGCTAATGTGTTTCCAGAAGAAATCTTGGGGCCACCTTTCAAGCGAGATAGAGGTGTCATGATAGAATTGATTCTAGGAGTTGCTCCTGTGTCAAAACACCCTTACTAAATGAGCATACCTAAACTAACTAGGCTAAAGGTGCAACTAAAAGAACTAGATGATAACAAATACATTCACCCATCTGTATCACTGTGAGGAGCATGTTTGTTGTTTGTTAAGAAAAAGGATGGAACTATGAGACTTTGCATTTACTGCAAAGAGCTAAATAGGTTGAGCATTAAGAAACAATATACACTAGTAATAATTGATGATTTATTTCATCAAGTCAAGAGTCTTTCGATATTTTCTGAGATTGATTTGTAATTTGGTTATCATCAGATAAGGATAAAGGAATATGACATTCCTAAAACAAATTTTATAACTCACTATGGTCATTAGAAGTTTGTGGTTTTACCCTTTGGTCTTACCAACACCCTAAAAATGTTCACAAGCTTTATGAATGGTATCTTTCATCATTGTATTGATAAATTTGTCCTAATTTGTATTGATGATATTATTATATATTCAAGGAATCTAGAATAACATAAGAAACATCTACAGATATCCCCGCAAAGCTTGCAGGAACATCAATTCTATGTTGAATATAGTAAGTGTGACTTCTATAAGGATCATATACAATACTTAGGACATCTAATTCTTGTAGAAGGAATAGATTTTGACCCTGAGAAAGTCAAAACTATTATGGATTGTATTATTCCTAATAATGTTGTTGATATTCAATATTTTATGGGCTTAGAGGGATACTGTCATCATTTTATTGAGGTATTTTCTAGAATTGTTTATCCTATAACCTTTTTGTAGAAGAAAGAAAAAGCTTTCAAATGGACAATAGATTGTGAGCGTAGTTTTGAGAAATTATAACATTTACTGACCATAGCCACGGTATTAGAGATTGCAAACCCATAGAAGGAGTTCGTTGACTACACTGACACATGTCAAGAAGCAGTGGGTGGAGGGTTGATGTAAGAAGGAAAAGTAATCACCTATGAATATTGAAAATTAAATGAGAATAAATAGAGATACTATGCCTACAACCCAGAGTTAATTGTGATGGTACATGCCTTGAAAGTATAGAGACATTATTTTTTGGGAAAAGCGTTTGTGTTTATGACAGACCGTAGTAGCTTAGTTAGTTTCTTTAAGGAGCGTACTTTCAATGCATGACAAGCCATATGGACAACCTTTCTAGGTGAATTGATGCATTAAGTAGGAAATTACATTATATATATGAAATATCCTATAGTCAAGTGGAATTTAATTTTTTAAATTAGATTAAGGAAGTTGCAGTAAAGGATCCAGAATATAAGATTTTATGGCAGTAAGCTAAGCAAGAAAAAAACTCTAAGAATCAATTTGAATATGGCATAAAAAAGGACAATTTATTGACTTTTAGGGGGAGGATATATGTTCCTAATAAAATTGATTGTTAGGAAAATAATATTGGACAAATTTCATAGAAGTCCTTATGTTTCCCATCCCACATATCAGAAATTATTTTATCCCATTCATATATATATATATATATATATATTATATATATATATATATATTATTTGGCCTTGAACTGATTGAAGGAATCCACAGAGTATCTAGGCCAAATTCTTGGCGTGTTTGTTATGAAACCACTCACAAAAGATAGAAAAGATAATGAACGCCTTAGAAATAAGCCTCTTCGAGGGCGGGCAACGCTCATTTTACATTACACAATCAATTGAACATTCTTGGATGATTCAAGTGACAAAACCTTCATTTCTGATATATAGGAAGTCAACAACTATAACCAAGCTCACCTAACAATAATAATATAAAGAACAAAAAAATAGAGAATATCTATGGTCGGTAGAATACAACAAAATGGGGGACAATAGGGCACAACAATAATAATAAGGGATACAACGACAATAGTAACTTGGGGGAATTACTAATATTTATAAGCGGACTAAACAGCCATTGTCCTTTTTCAAAAAATTGTTGTCGATAATGCCTGAGTAGTTCTAGATGCTTCTATATAAAATTCTCATCTCCCATGTGGAATCTTCAGCGAATATTCTTCCACTGATGAGATATTCTGTGATTGAACAATTTCGTAGCTGTCAATTCTGTTTCTATGGATTGCTTTCTGGTTTCCAATATAATTTTTCCTTCCTCATCAAGTTCTAGCAATATTGTTTGAACTGGGAGCTTGTCACCTATAACCTTCTTTAAACATGAAACATGGAAAACTGAGTGCACTCGAGAACCTACAGGAAGCTACAATTTGTATGCCATAATACTAATATTTTGCAACACCTTGTACGGACCAAAATACTTTGGTGATAATTTATTATCCTTCTTAGCTTGGTTGAAGGACATTTGTTTATATGGTTATAGCCATAGGAATACCCAGTCACCGACATCAAAATTTCTTTCGCTGCAATGTTGATATAACTATTGGTTCATTTTGTTTTGTGCCAACGTGAGGTTATCCTTTAAAAGTTGGAAAACTTGTTGTTGATGCTTGATGTGATGTTCCACTGCTTGAACCTTAGAATTTTCTCTTAAATATGTTGTGATGGATGGTGGATGATATCAATAAAGTGCCATAAATGGGGTCATTTTTGCTGCAGTATGGAAGGAAGTGTTATACCACCATTCAGCGAGAGTCAAACATTTGACCCATTATGTCTCTTTATCAAATACAAAGCAACAAAGATATCCTTCCAAACATTTGTTTACTATCTCAGTTTTCCCATCAAATTAATGATGATAAGATGAGCTATGAGGTAATTGAGTACCGAGACAAGAAAATAATTCTGTCCAAAAATTTCGAGTGAAAATGGGATCTCTATTGGTTACAATAATATTTGGGTTTCCATGTAGCTTTTCAATTGTTTCTATAAATGCGGTAGAAACTGTAATGACTTTAAATGGATGTGATAATGCACAAAAGTGTGCATACTTGGTAAGTCTTTCAATTACCACCATAATGACACTCTTTCTTTCATACTTGGGTAAACTGTGATAAAATCCATTGAAACCTCCTCCCAATGTTGGCTTGGAATGGATAAATGTTGTAATAAACCTGGAGTCTTAATTGTTTCAACTTTATTTCATTGGCAAACCAAACATTCCGCCACAAACTTTTGAATATCTGATTTAATCTATCCCCAAAAAATTCATTCTTAACCCTATGGTAATTTTTAAAAATCCTTAGTGCCCTCCTAAAGTAAGGGTGTGCAATTGCATAAGAATATTTTGTTTGAGGTTAAAGTTCTTACATAAGTAGAAGCAATATTTGTACCATAAAGAATCAATTTTCCAGCGAAATGTACCAAATGTACTAGGATATTGTTGTAACATAAAATGCTTATTGGAGTCTAATCATGCACATTTGAATGAGTGAGACTAAAAAACAACCAAATTGACAGCCTATTTGGAGTGGATAACAACTAGGCCACGATGAGTGGATGCAATAATAACTTATCCAAAAGTCACTTGTATTCTCTAATTCAGTCGTACCAAGAGAAATGACGAACACGTAAAGTGTGGGTATGGTTGGTTACCACATGCAAATAAAGTAAAGGGTCTCTACTGTTTTTGAAGTTCCTTTCCATAAGAAAGACGCATGCATAAGAATACAAAGATGCATGAATACTACTGGCAGTTTTCATATTTCATATTCTCCCCACGCCCGACCAAAAAGAAGTGAATAAGGCTTAATTTTTAGGTGGGCGTCCCTATCATGCAACCTCAAAATTGACGTTACTTCTTTACACAGATAACGACATCGTATATTTAGTTCAGAAAATTTGTCTTTCTAGATTCGCATTTATGACTTTACTTATCGTCGCACCACTAATGCTCACGTAAAATTATGGTTATGATGTTGCGGCAGGATTGTTTTCTTAGTGTCGTCAAAATCACGGGTATATCTTCAGTCAATTTCAGTGTCTACACTTGCTGGAGATAAAACGCTTAAAGCTCCGGCCGAGCATCTTATATATAATAATGAAGGGAAATGCTTTAGATGAACGGAACCATAATCACGTCTCGAAGAATGGATAGGATTGGTTTGATTCTGTGTGTATGTAACGATGAGTACAAACCACACGAATTCCTCAGGGAGCCCACAAAGGCATCAGAAAAATTCGTTCAAGCTAATCAGACAAAGTTGAATATACGCATCTACTAAAGTAGGCATAACTAACAAATTACCAGGGAAATTTTTTTAGCAAAGTTCTTCCTACGTAACCACTGATGCTCTTTCCATTTTATGTGAAAACATAAAAGTTCAGATTATGGTTTTCGGGGTTTGAAATTCAGTGTGATAAATTTGTCAAGGAAAAATCCTGGAAATGAGACGACAGAAAGATATTCACAACGAAGTTACGGGCATATTGAATGCATTAGTTGTATAATGCCTATCGAAGTTTAACACCAATTTTTTTTTTTTTTTTTTCTTCTCGGCCCCTTTCATTTTTACGATGTCATGCACAAGGCCATGGTGAAGGCAATTCAAATGAGGAGAGATAGTGTAGATTCAGGTCAAGGCCCAACCATAATGTCAACCACTGATTTTGTAGTTGGGTAGTCCAAGAATTTAATTTACAATTAGGATGGCTATCCGCGGTATCGAAATTTAGGTTTGATTTAAGTTTACAGAATTTAGGTTTGATTTAAGTTTTCTCTGTATTGGGAAACTTATCATAATTGGGGTTGTTGTTAAATGAGCAAGGACTACCGGTATACTGATTCATGATAGTTATTTATGGAAAATGAAGCTACCAAAAAGTATTTGTTGGTGGTTTGTAAAGAATAAGATTAGCATATCCTAAAAACAAGGTTATTATGAAAACGTTTCACTAGATTGATATTCAAACATTTGTTATGAGAATTAAATCAAAATGTAGCCTTACATAGAGACTAGGAAGTTGCACTCTAAAAATGGATCTTATGCGAAAAATAGTTAAAATACGAAATATCCTATATCTCATAACTAAAAAAAGTGTAAACATCAAAGTTAACAATATTTCAACAATGGAGAGGTGACCTCCCTTAAATCCTCTTAGTCATCACCCTCATGAACCATTGTAAACTATCATCATGGCACACAATTAGGACATGTGGAGAATCAATTAGTCTGATAACACTATCCCCACTTTGATTCTAATTAAATCAAGGCAAGTTTGAGAAAACAAGACATTTCCATTGTTCTAAAGTTAATCTCTATGATTTACAATGGATAAGAAATGGAGCCATGGGAGGACTATCGAACACTATTTCCACATTAACAACTATAACCCTAGCTAAAAATGTGAATGTTATAAGAAAAAAAACCCTAGCTAAAAATGAGAATGCTATAAGAAGAAAAACAAATTCCCTAGGACACTAAGCATGAGCTCAAGTTTATAGATTGAAAAATTGAGGAACAAAAAGGTTAGTAAAAGATAGGAGTGAGGATGTAGAACATTTCATATGGAAAAATGTGTGGATGAATATCAGGAGACAATCAATGTTATGGAAGCTAGAATTGTTAGTTGAAGGCTCAATTAGAGGAATTAAGTACACCATTGCAAGGGCAATAAGGCATAGATGAAGCAAATTGGAGAATTATTGGTATTTTTGCAATGATTTATTGGCTAATTGAAATTAAGATAGTTTTTAGTTATTAATAAAAAGTTGCCATTATTTTTTAAATTAATTTTATGTATTTTTATTTTTTCTTAAAATATTGTGAAATTAAATTCTAGAGAAATATAGAAATAAAGTTCATTAAAATTTGTAATCTCACATTGTCTAACTTCAACTCTATTTATGCAATAGAGAGTATTATCTATATATTTTTTTTAAAATTGATACATTAAATAATATTAAATATTATTAAAAAACAAAACTTAGAAAATTTTATTGCGCAACACAATTTTTAAGGTGTGTATAAGTTAATTGTATAATTTGTTGGACTTTCATTTTAAAAGACCAAGATTCCTTAAATCTTAATAGATTTGCACAATTTCTAATACAAGAAATAAAGATAAAAGTTTCCAAACAAATATATTTTTTTAAATTGATACATTAAATAATATTAAAATATTATTAAAAAAAAAAACTTAGAAAATTTTATTGCGGAACACAATTTTTAAGGTGTGTATAAGTTTTATGGACTTTATTTTAAAAGACCAAGATTCCTTAAATCTTACAGATTTGCACAATTTCTATTAAAAGAAATAAAAGATAAAGGTTTCCAGCAAAGTTCTTAGATGAAGTTAGGTCTATAAAAGCATAGAAAACAACCAAACAATATTTGGTTGACCAAATCAAGTTTGCAAGAAGAGATACGGATAAAAAAATTTAGTAAATTATTTTGCAAATGATAAGGTAAAAAGAGTTTACAAATTCTGTGGCGTCAATACTTGTGTTTTTATATGAATTTACATTTTTGAGAACTGTGTCCAATATGTGCTACATGAATAACGATAGTGTCTATTATAACTATGAAAATCCCATTTATATTGAGTAATTGCAGTAAGAAAGTGACGTTTGATTTGTTTTAAATTTATAATTAAAAGCGAATTATTGATTAAATATGTATTATAATAATGATAGTGTTATCTGTTGTAATTGTGAGAATGCTTTTATGTTGAATATTTGTTTTAGTAAAGTGGTTTTTGACCGTCTTGGTAAGTATTTAATCTACAGCTTTTGCTTAAAAGAGATTTAAGAAAATGATGGAAAGAGTTGTTTCCAGGTACCCACTGTATAAGCATGCAATTAGTGATCGATGCTTTTAGTTGTGCATTTCAATGTGGGTTGATATGAGTATATTGCTTGCATTGAAGTTCATGAAAAGAAGTAATTCATTTATCACTCAGGAATGTTTTGTGTCATAATTGGTGTTTTGGTAGTTGTTTTTACATTTTTCTTTGTAAGAGTTTACAAATAGTTATTTGGTGAGACATGATTGAGTGGATGAAATATATTAGAGAGATGAGGGTATATTGCGTAATTCTTTTGGATTACTCTCTACAATACTTTTGAATAAGAATATGGGTGTGATTATTGTTCATACTATGTTTTTGATTGTTATATAAATATATTTTTGATTATCATTTAACTATAGTTACGAGTGAATTAAGTTATTTTCAACATGTGTTAAGAAATTTATTTATTATTTTGTCGATGTTGTTATATGTAAAAGGGAAAAAGTAGAGTATAACAATTAAGGTAATCATTCCAAGAAAGAGTTGTGATACATAATTTACAATTCTAGCATCACAAATTATTTCTCCTTTTTTGTGAAGTACTCATGATTGGATTAATAAAAATCTATCACATTTTTTTGGCCTATAAACTATGAGACTTATATTCCCATTTTATATATGATATGACCCCTCCCTATAAACTAAGACTTAGTATGGACATCGGAAGTTGTGCATTAATTATTTTAAAATGATTGAAAGATTAGGTATGTTATATTCCTTGGCCTAGTTTGTGATTTTGATGGATTGATGCATTTTTAACAGAGTATTATTTGCTTTCTCAAGTAGGTTGAATCTTAAAAATAGTCTTGAGGTAATTTTACTTGAGACAAAAGGAGGATCATTTCTCCTTTACAACCACCAAAAGAGCCAATCCTTTAATGACTGAAGACACCTAACCAAAAATATCTTAACTCCATCTTTTGGTTCAAGAATATTGAATAAAGGAGGAGTTTTATCATTAAAACAGGATCCCTGAGTGTAGGGATCACAGCGACAAAATCCGTTCAATAAAAATTTAATTGAAGGGACGATTTATAACTCTTCTTGTACAAATACTTGGTAGGAATGAGCCTTTTGTTAGTCTTGTTATTTATTAGCAATGATAACTCTCCTTGTAGCTAGTGCATTCAAATTAGAAATACCCCAGCTAAGGCTTGGGTGAATTTCTTGAGAAAGAATCCCTTCAAACTTTGGATTGAGCTAGGGGTTACCTAGCTACAAGAAATATTGAGGTGTTTTTAGCCTATGGTTCGGTAGAGAGTTGAACTCCCTCCATCAATTGCAAACAATCTCCAAACATATAGACAAGTGTAAATTACTTTTGCATATTTCCTTCTAGACCGTGGTGATTTTGTCATGTTATGAATGGTGCAATAATTTGTATGCTTCTGTGTGTAAATAAGTTCTTAAGGTCTACAACTCACTATATGTTCATGATTTAGAAATGATTTTAATGCATGCTTGCACTATGTTGTCATTATTATGTTCTAGAAAAATATGATGAAGTTCATAATTATGCGCAATTGGATGATTTCCATGCTTGTGAATTGCTATAGTTTAAACATGTTCATGTGCTAGTTACAATGCAAAATTGAGAAATTGACTTTCAGGTGCTTGGGACATAATTCAACTTAAGACTTCAAATATCTAGGTGTGGAAGATTTCGGTGCCTTCCCATATCACAAACTCACCCTTGGGTGTTTTTGTATCATTGTAAATAGCTCTAGGCTAGGGAACTGTACCAAAGCATCTAAAGTAAGGATTTGATTTAAATGGATGATGAGTGCATTAAACCTTTAAACAAATGTAATTTCTAAGTATTTCTAAGAAAATTGAAGAGATGATTTTCATTGATAACATAATTAATATTTGAATTTATTTGAAAATAAGAAATTAAGAAAGTATATAACTTGTTAAACATTCATATTTAACATTTGATTTATCATATGCCATAGATGTGTGTAGAATTTTTCTACAGCCAAACAAAACACATTCGAGAGATGACAAAAGACAACAATTAAAATATTTAGAGGAATTAACTAAGATAAATTGTTTAGTTAATTAATCTCTTTTAATAATTATAACTCTGTAGGGGATTTTAGGGAGATTAATATTAAATATAGCCTTGTGTTGGAGTGTCTACAACCACCGTCCAAAAATTTTCCAATGCTTCATTTTGGAGCCTCCCCTCTAAATTACAACAACTCATCCCGAACTAATCCAGGTAATTGTGCTTTGATTGAGCCGCATCCTTTGCATCATGGCTTGTGTTTGCTTATGTGATTGATTGTCTAACCCACAAAATGATCCCTTCACTTTTTTCCACCCAGTTCAAGGCTTTCCTTAGAGAATTGTGCAATCCTTGAGGGAAACTAACGTTGCTCTCAGAAATTATGCAGTCGAAGGTGACAATGAGCCTTCATCTCCAAAATTTCATAGAGTTAGTTGAAAACCAACCTTCAACTGGGAAATTGTGCTCAACATTAGCGGCAACCTAAAGCCACTCAACCCAGAAATAGCATAAAAGCCTCTTGCTAAGAAGTTGCTCACTGCAGGAGCTAGTGAGTTGCCAAGTCCTTCCCAGAACTACACAATATCTCCAGGAAATGCATGGCATATTTTCCCAAAAAAGAAAAAAAAGCGAAAAAGAAACCATAGAAAACAAGGATCTATTTTTAGAACTCCAGAAGAGGCACTTGACTTATTTTGGAAATTGTCGTCAAGTGTCGCTTTTTCCTTGATTTTTGGCCTTCACATCATAAACCCTAAATCAAGAAAAACTATTTAATCGACACTTCCAAATCTCATTTTCATGTTTGATCATGAAGCTCTAGCATTCTCGGGGATATCAATGAAACTTTAGTGTGATTGCATCACTTTTTCGGGTAAATTCTCCTTTTCTAGTCATTTTCTACTTTTTTTATTGATTTTGCTTGTTTAGCATATGAGAGTGTTCTTTCATTTGGTTTGTTAAATGAATACTGAAATTTTCACTTTTTTTAGCTTGTAGAAGTGTTGTTTCAAGGTTTTCACTGCCTTTCCTAAGTGTCGCATGCATTACTGTGTTTTTGGACTAACGATCGTCATTGCGGTGACTCTCTCCGCACAGTTTGTTTTCCTTCAATTTGATTGATTCCTGCACTTGTTTCACTTGCATGCATCATCCCTTAGTCATATTTTCACTCAACATCACTCCATCCTTCACATATGCTCGATTTCACACTCCCCTTGGGTAGTTATAGGCTCCCTTTCCCAGATCACTCTTTCCCTTGGATACGCTGTGCACTCTGAGAGCTCAACACCTCTACCTTGGCTTCTAGAATTGTGCAGAGGTTTCGTTGGCCTGACTGCAACTCCACACTGCGAGTTCCAAGAGTTGGCCTCCACGTCTTGGCCATTAAGACTGCATAATGCGCAATCTCTCCTGGCTTGTGCCTAGATTGAACTACGCATTGTGCAGTTTTAGGGAGCAATGCCACATTAGTGACTGTTAGGAATACATAATGCGCAATTCTAGTAGGCAACCAGTCACCTTTGTAAACTAGAATTGTGCAGTATGTCACATCATGAGCCCAATCTTTTGCTTGGCCTTGTCTTGATGTTTCTTTTGGTTTTAAGTTAATATTTGCATGCCATGAGTGTCCTCTTTATGTCTTGGTATGGTGGTCTTTGAGCATCTCTCTAGAAGTTACAGTTAACATGGCCTCTAAGAGAGCTGCATGAAAGGAAACTGCCTAGAGTAGTATTAGGGAAGCAGTTGAGCAGATGTCAGTTAACTTACCAGTTTATGGAGACACTCTGTTATTCATTGAGAAGGGAATAAAGTTGACATGGCATCAAATCAAGGACACTTTTGTAGAGGAATTCAAGTAAGACTTAGAGGACTGGCAAGTTTATATTAGTATCCATTAGTCAGGCTTATACAAGGTTACATGCTAGTACTCTGCCTTCCCATGCATGGACATTATTAGTTGGATTGTCTCACACACAAATCCAACTATGACATTGAGGAGTGTGAGTTGGATAGAGCTTGCCACCTTCAAAGTCGAGAACTTTCATCAGATGTATCATTTACCTCAGTCGATGAGGCACATGTACAAACTTTTCTATGTCACCAACATTTAGGTGAACATGGGAGATATAGTCAAGCATTAGGTGAAAGAATCGTCAAAGTTTATACAGACAACCAATCATGTTTACAAGAAAAATTCTTTCAAGAAGGCCTACTAGATTTTTATCATCTTTGCATGTTGAATATATGGTCAAGAGAGCACAGAGACCTTTCCTGAAGGCTGGGTAGTTGTATGCGACCAGTTGGTTAATGATGGAAGGTCATTCAACTGATCGGACTTGTTGTCTCGTCAATTAAAAATCCATGTGACTAACACTCGGAATCCACCCAAGGATGAGCAAGAGAGATTATACATGTCCACATACTTACTATATGCAATTTGTGCCCAACAATGTTTTCCTGGCATGAGTTGGAGATATACACCGAATGAGACTGCCGTCAACAGTTATTGCAAGTTTCTTTCCGATTGCAGCTACCAAGGAGTAACGGTAAGGCTAACTGAGCATTTCATCATCCCATTGTGTAATATTATCTTTTATTAGGATCCACCTTGCATGTCACAAGAAGTGATGGAGATAATACTTAACATTGCAAATTGGTATGCCTCACTCGGTGGCACCTTTATTAGATTGTTTAGCAAAGAGAGGCCTATGCATGTTTTACAAAGGTATGTCATGGACAAGTTGGTCATGAAAGAGGACCCATATAGCCTCTCCACAAGATTATTAGTATGACTTCATAGGTAGAGGAAGGCACCATGGACTACTCTTCCTTTGTGGATCAAATTATACAATATTAAGAGCTTGAAAAATGTAGATGTTGAAGCTAAGGATATATTGAAGTTCAAGTTTGGCACCAAAGACTTTAATCTGTATTATCCCGACAGTATTTTTAATAACCACTACGTGAAGGTGTATTATCAGTGCATCCATGAGATCTTTTTTTGGCACAAGGAGGATCGTTGGAGGTACTATTACAATGACTCCAAGCTCCATGAGCTGGTTAGTGTATCCACAAATTGGAAGGTTTATCTTTAGGCTGCTGCAATAGAGGAAGAAACAACATCAATAATAAGTAGAAATCCAATGTAGGACAAGGGAAAGAGGAATATTTTCGTGAGTCCATAGGCTAATAAAAGCTATAAGATGAGATCAGATCCTATCACTAAGAAAGTAGCTTTGCCAGCAGAGGCAAAGAGGGAGAGAAGAAAGAAAGAAAAGTAAAGGCTGCAGGAAGAAGAAGTAAAGCTGCAGGAAATGAAGAAGAATTTGAAGGAAGAGAAAGAGTTGAGAAGGAGAGAAAGGGAAGAGAAGAAGAAATAGGTGGAAGAAGAAAGGAAAGGCATGATGGTAGAGAAAGCACTGCCCATATAGGTTGAGGAGTCAAGATAACCGACAGTAGAAGAAGAGGTTGAATAGATACAGGATCAAAATCTTTCCAAGTAGTTTGAACAATTGAGGGAAGTGATAGACATGGAGTAGGGTCACGAGCCATAGAATGAAGAAACTAACCTTATGTTGAGAGCACTTGAGGTCACCTCTTATTATGCACCACCTTTAGTGTCAGAAATAGTCCTAAGCGAGAAATGAGAGGCTATTATCCTTCATGATGATCCAGTGATGGATGTGTACAATCTATCATTTGATGAGTTGCAAAAGAAGATTGTACAGCAACAGAGGAATCAATTTCCATATGATCATGCATCACCTACATTTATGAAGGAAAGGGTGATAGTACCAGATGTCAGGAAGCGTCCAGCTTCCCTTTCTGATGACACCTTGGCTTATGTAGGAGAAACAAGCTCAAATGTTAAATTCCTATTGACATAGAATGAACAAATGGAAAAGAAGTTGTAGGTTGCCAGGCAAGAGGTAGAACAACTCAAATATCAGAGTGCAGTTTCTGCAATGGGAGAGATGAGGAAAGTGATACTTAATGAAGTATCAACACTTGAGACTACCACGTGGAAGATCTAAAATGGATTTGTCATCATGCATAAAGTATTTTTCTATTTGTGTGGCTTACAACAGTCAAGTAAAGAGTTTGTTCAAACTCCCAAGAACATACATGTTTCCATCACCAGTGTGTAATAGTGGACAATGTGGTACAAAGGGGCCCTGCTTCACCTTCCAAATATTGTGAAGCCTCATGTATAGCTGGAGAAAGCAGCGGCCTCGATTTTTATCTAGAACTATGAGTAGCTCACCCCATTCGTCAGCAGCATACATGCCTCATATGCATGGTTGTACAAGATTTTGGATGTCATGGTGAGAACACACGGGATCCCATCAATTGGTTCCCTCCCCTAAGCTAAACACAAGAACAAAGTCTAGCTAGAGATCGATAGGTACATGGAGAATTTGAGGCGAGATGCAACCAAGGATGAGTTGAATTTGAGCACACAAAACATGTAGAAGTACATTGGTGGTCTTCTTATGGTTAACACTATGTTTCACATGCTTAAGGATGAGTTAGATACAAGTTCCAGAACCATATACTCGAAAACTATGGAGGCAAGAGTCCACTATTAGAAAGACACCATCAAGCTGTTTGGGGACATCATCACACAGTACCAAGCTTGGCATCAATATGTGACCAAGAAGCACCAGGTGGAGGTTGTTGAGTTGGTTTTTCCACAAACTTCAAAGTCACAATTTTTATTCTTGTTAGGTTGTCTCTAGCCTATTTTGTCTCATATGGGTACATGTGGAAAATGTAATATTATTTGTAAATATGTTATAAGTGAAATTACAAGTGTCATTAGTGGAATGTGAAAGGTCATGACTTTATGTAATGAGTTATTTGTAAATAATTTGAAGAGTCATGAGGGTAGTAAAAAGAGTAACAAAGGGGGGAATGTCGAGGGTCACCCCACCCTTTGTTTTAAATCCTCATAACTCATAGAATATGCTTTTGGGAGCCAAGAGTTTGGCTAGGATTAGGCTTAGAAAAGGCTTGGGAGTATTGTGACAAGCCTTGGCTTCTCCACAATGTAGAGAAAGTATACTTCTTTGGAGGAGCATGTGTTCTTGACTGTAAATTTCCACTATTGGTGCTAGTGGTCGTCAATGGTGTATATATGGATGGAACTTTCACTTATAATAATAATACTAGAGCCAACATGATTTCATGCATATGTTGTTACTATAGTTAGACTATTTTGGTTGCTTTATCAATGTATGTTGTTTAAATTATGCATTTGATTATGAACTATTTTGTATGAAATTGTACAAATCATGTTAAATGCGTGTTATTGAATTAACTAATCACTTTGATTTGTTGACTATTCTACATTTTAGCTTCTGATGTAATTTTTCTCGTTCATTCCTTTCAAGATGTGTACTATTACAGGCTTCTAACGAGAACACTTTATTTTCCCCTCCATGTGTTAGAGCACCCATGCATCACACTTGATTCACTGTAGGGTCACACACTTGCCTCAACCCAAAGTTATCATACTTATCTCTGCACGCTACTGTGGTCAAGGCATTACATTACCACCCACTGCTCGGACTCCTACTCCAAATGGTCCAAGGTCTAGTTGGGACTTATTATCATAGAGTTACCCTAAATGTTGGTGGGTCGAACACCATCAGCATTTATGCCTCTAGAGGGAGGGCTAGATGACAAGATGAGCCCTTGAAGTATGTTTTGAGTTTTTTCACATCTTTCATGAATTTTGTCTTA
Source organism: Pinus taeda (assembly GCA_000404065.3). Classification (NCBI taxonomy): domain Eukaryota; kingdom Viridiplantae; phylum Streptophyta; class Pinopsida; order Pinales; family Pinaceae; genus Pinus; species Pinus taeda. The sequence goes on along the minus strand of APFE031430132.1, from coordinate 26,779 downwards.
ATCACAACCCTGGCATTTTTCTCTCATGCTATTGATTTCAATGTGTCAGTGGATGTTATAGATGAATTTTCTAAATATAATTTTAATGACGATAATGGAACAACCTTGTTCAGGAACACAATTTTCGTTGTTGGCTTTTATGATAGGCAAGATGTCCCCTCGGATGACATTGCTTGTGGGTTGTCTGCTTTCACGTTCAAAGGGCACACAAAGCAATGGTGTCACACATTTCTTGCAACATCTATACACTCTTTCGATCACATGTTCACTTAATTATGTCATTCTTTCGTTCTTAATGACCATAAAAAACTTCATCAAAAATTATTAAAATTCCAAAAAGCACCTAACAAATCCCTTAAGCACTTTCATAATAATTTTCTTCATTGTTGTTATGAATTTCCTGAAGATGAAGTTCACTCGAAATTTTTGGCAGGAATATTTCAATATCTTGTTCACATCTCTAAGAATCGGCCCGAGTTAGAGTCTTCTGACTCTCTCCCAATATACCTTAGTGTTAGAGCTTTAAAATCTAAGACATACAAGGTTTATGTCCAAGGTGTCCCTTTTTCCCCTTCTCATCAAATAGCTCTAGCACCACAGGACGAGGTGGGAGAAGTCGTGAATCCACTAGCTAAATTGTTACCATCTTCTCCTACCCCACTTGCTAAGGATTTCTACACATATTTTGACTATAATCCTTATGGTTGTCACGTGGTCCTATATGCTCAGCCTCCATCTATTCGTTCCTTTGATCCTCCATATTTTGGTGCGTTATGTTCATTCATTCTGGATCCCACAGATGATGTTCATGACGATCAAGTTTTGGATGGAGCTGGTGTTGAACAACCAACCCGTGCTATTATTATTGATGAGTATGTGTGGGTGTCTAAACAAGAATCTGCGGTGAAGGATGACCTCCTTCTGTCTGCACCTCATTTTCTTTACGTGACATCTTCCACGATTTTTACTTTTCTATTCCATATTGTGAAAATTCGTCTTTGGATGTTTCCACTTACTATTATTCATAGAACATGTGGGATGTCAGTCTTTCATTTGATTGTGGAGAGGACAAATCTTTCTTCCCAGAACCACCCAATCTCTCATCTTACCTTTTTGGGAACATAGAGGGTGAAAATTTTTGTTTTCATCACCCCTCTATGATTCATCAAATCATGAGGATGTCATTTTCCATATTAATTTTTTTGTTATCATGGTTTTCATTATATTTTCACTCATTCATCCAATTGTGATTCTAATTCACTTACTATTGATCTTTATAAGCCATCAGTATTTGATAATCCATCTTTTGATGAAGCATAAACTTCTCAAGATGTCGAGGCACTTCTGCCCCAACTGATGGTTATGTCAAGTTCTCGTAGCCTTGAGATTAGTTCCACTTTTGATTAGAATTTTTTTGAATCTCCCCAAGCTCATCATCACCCTCTTGTTCACACTAAAAATCTATCCATTTCATTGTTTTCGCATCCTCCACTAGAATCACATGGTCCTATTGCTCACGCATTGGATGAGTCATATGTAGCAAGCACCGTTGCAAAATGGAAGCTTTTTTATTTATTCATGTTTTCTCATTTGTCAAGTCTGAAGGTGTGTACTTGCTTGTATTCCATGCATACTATGATAAGACACCATGATATATCCATAGAGTGTGTTGCATGTGCTTTCAATTTTTTCTTTTATGTGGATGCATTCAAGCTTCAAACGTATTGGTTTGCATTATTCTTATCTTTCTTTTCTACTCGTTTCCTTGAATATATTTCTTGTCAATCATGTTGTCACCTACATGGGCCAACCAATGCATGAGTGGCTACATTGGAAATATCACTTCATGTGAGTTGGCACATGCTTTGCTTAGCTTAGGAGTAGGAGTTGTGTTTTCTTTCTTGTTTCTTTTTTGATTTGAGTACTTCGTTTTACTTTGTCTTGCTTCTATCTTTTGCTTGTTTTCTTGTGCACTCGTAGGTTAGTTCCCACATGAAACTATGTTTGTCTCTTAGACAATAAGGGTGAAATCCAAGAGGAACTTGTACAACTATCAACACTTGGTTATTTGTTTATTCCCTCTCTTTATGATAATCATGTGTTTCTTCTAGTTAATGATACCCAAATGGAAAATAGGTTCCTTTCAAAGAGATTCATGGTGGAATCACGATGCTTGCATTCCTACCTAGTAATTCTTACTCTAATCATTTTTCTATATTTAGTTAACCCTTGTCAATTCAGTCAAGTAGAGTAAAGAGAGGGGGAAAACCTTAACAAGTATGTCAGAGGCTAAAGGGACAATGTCTTATTTTATTCATAATTTAGGATACCTTCTCTACCTCATGAAATAAATAAGTGCATATGCACAATTATTTAAAAAAATTGAAAAAAGAAAAAAAGAAAACTAAGGCGAAAGAGGTGAAGCGAGTAACTCCACCGGGTTAGTGTCCATGCTCGCTAGGAAGCATAGGAACACCACATATGAAACAAAAAGTGTGAAAATATACATTACTTGTGTATTTATATACCCATCATCCCTAATTGAAATAACTCAGTTTGACTTGGTATGGTATGTGTGTTGCCGATAAAGAGAATGGTAGGGACTACATCTTTAACTCAAGCTAGTGAAGAAATTATGAAAATCGAATAATCGAACAATACTTCCAGAAGAGTTAGACTTTCTTTACATGAGACAAGGTCCAAGCAGAGAGTTAAAGTTCTACCAATGTGTTTCCATTGTTTTGGTGGCTACAACCACCCTCCAAACTTTTTTGTATGCTTCGTTTTGGAGCCTCGCTTCTAAATTACAACAACTCATCTTGCACTGATCCAAGTACTTGTGATTTGATTGAGTCTCATCCTTTACATCATGGATTTTGTTTGCTTACTTGATTGATTTTCTAATTGATAATATGATCTCTTCACTTGGTTTCTACCCAGTTCCAGGTTTTCCTTAAAGAGCTATGCAATCCTTGAGGGAAACTAGCATTACTTGCGGGAATTGTGCAATCCAAGCTGAGAGTGATCCTTTAGCTCCAAAATTACACAGAGCTACTTGATATCCAACCTTCTGCTAGGTAATTACGTAGAGCATGAGAGACAACCCAAAGCCACTCAACCCAGAAATTTCACATAAGCCTCTTGCTTAGAAGGTGTTGAGTGCATGATCCAATGAGTTTCTTAGTCCTTCCTAGAACTACATAATCTCATCAGGAAATGCATGGTAGATTTTCCCAAAAAATAAAAGATAAAAAAGAGAAAAACAATCCCTATAAAATAAGGATCTATTTTTATTAGCCCAAAGGAGGCACTTGACTTCTTTTGTAAATTCTTGTCTTTGAGGTTTCTGCGAGTTTCATCATTGTATAGATTATCTTCCAGATCCATCGCATAAGGATTCTTTTTCATCGACATTTTGAACTACCAAAAGTGGTTCATCTTTAGGATGTGAAAGAATATTGAAAGACTGGTTCATCTTCATCATTGTTTAGATTACCTTCCAGACCCATCGCATAAGGATTCTTTTTCATGGACGTTTTGAACCAGCAACAATGGTTTATCTTCAGGATGTGAAAGAATATTGAAACACTGGTCTTATTTTTCCAATTATATATATAGAGATGGTTAGCTGACATATATAATTAATTTAATTATTCTTTTTTACTTTTTGGTTTATGGTTATATTAATTACATTGTTTTAATTTTCTAATTTTCTAATTATTTTAATTTAATTTAATTAATTATTCTTATTTTAATTATTTAATTTATTTTATTTAGTACTTATTTTAATTATAATTATTTCTTATTTCAATTATAGTGGTTTTAATTATTAATCTTAATTTTAATTGTTATTTATTTTAATTTTAATTAATTAATTATTTAATTATTAATTTTAATTTTAATTGTTTTGATTGTATTTATTTTGATTATTTATTTATTTAATTATTATTCTAATTAATTCTTAATTCTTAATTTTTAAATGTCAATTGTTATAATTATATTTGTTCTAATTATTTATTAATTATAATTATAATTTTAATTCTTGTAATTATATTTATTCAATTAATTAATTAATTGACTAATTAATTTATTAATTTATTATTAATTTATTTATTTTTTACTTTGTATTGGTATTAGTTTTAATTATATGTCGTGATTATTTATTAAGGCTCCCTATATATTGTCCTATGTTATTATAGTTAAGATATTTTTGATTGATGTTTAATTCTTATGATTTTTTTTTTTGAATTCTATTTTATTGAGGTCAAAGTGTGTTATTAAATTAAAATGGATTAGATCTTTTATGTTTTTCTAGGTTAATTAGGGGAGAAATTGTTGCCTAAGTGTTGCTTTGTCCTTGGTTTTTGGCCTTCACGTCATAAACCCTAAATCGAACAAAACTATTTAATCAATGATTCCAGAGCTCATTTTCACATTTGATCTTGGAGCTATGCCATTCCCTAGGAGATCAAGGAACCTTCAGTGTGATCGTCGTCGCTTTTCCAGATAAGCTCTACTTTTCTAGTCTTTTGCTGCTTTTTATGTCGCTCTTCCTTATTTAGCTTGTGAGAGATCTGTTTCACTTGTTTTGTTGAACACTTGTTGGAATCCTAAATTCTTTTAGCTTGTAGAAGTGTTGTTTCAATTTTTTCATTGCCTTTCCTAAGTGTCGCATGCATTACACCATTTTCGCATTAATGGTTGTTGTTGCAGTGGCTCTCTCCACATGCTTCATTTTCCTTGAGTTTGATTGGTTCCTACACTTGTTTAGCTTGCATTCATAATGACTTAGTCAGATCTACACACATCATCACACCATCCTTCAGAGCTACTTGATTTCACACTCCCCTTGGGAAGATATAGGCTCCCTTTACCTCGATCTCACTTTCCCTTGCATGCACTGCACATTTTGGGAGCTCAAGGCCCTTGCATTGACTTCTCAAAATATGCAGGGGCTACCCTGGCTTGGCTCCAACTATGCAGTTCCAGGAGCTAACCTCCCAGTCTTCTCCACTAAGACTGTGCAATGTGAATCCTCTCTTGGCTTGTGTCCAAACTCAACTACGCATTGCGCATTTCCATGCAACAATCCTCCCTGACTGACTGTTGAGACTACATAATGTGCAGTTCGAGCATGCAGTTAGTCACCTATGTGAACCATAATTTCATAATATGTCCAATCATGAGCCTAGTTTGTTGCTTGGCCTTGTCTTGAAGTTTCTTTTGGTTTTAATCTAACAATTGCATTCCATGAGTGTCCTCTTTGTCTCTAGGTACAAAAATTGTTAAGCACCTCTCAAGAATTTAGAGTTAACATGGCCTCTAAGAGAGTTGCATCAAAGGAAACTATTGAGAGTACTACTAGGGAAGTAGTTGAGAAAATGTCAGTTAACCTACCATTTTTTGTAGACACTTATTTGTTCATTGAGAAGGGCACAAAGTTGACATGGAACCAAATCATGGACACTTTTGCAGAGGACTTCAAGGAAGACTTAGGGGATCGATAGGTTTATATTAGTATCCAACGATCAAGCTTACACAAGGTTGTATGTAGGTACCCTGCCTTCCCATGTGCAAACACTATCAGCTAGATTCTCTCACACATAGATCTAGTGACTATGATATTGATCAGTGCCAGTGGGATAGAGCTTACCACCTTCGGGGTGGAGAACTTTCATCATATGTATCATTTACCTCAGCTAATGATGCGCATGGACACACTTTTTTATGACACCCACAACCATGTGAACACGAGAGATATAGCCAAGCACTGGGTGAAAGAGCTGTTAAAATTCAGACAAACACCTAATCATGTTTACAAGACAAAGTCTCTCAAGAAGGCCTACCATTTCTTGATCATGTTTTTATGCTGAATATATGGTCAAGAGAGCATAGAGACCTTTCTTGAAGGTTGGGTAGTTGTATTAGACCAATTGATGAGTAATGGATGGTCATTCAACTGGTCAGACTTCTTGGCTCATCAATTGAACATCCATGTGAATAACGCCCAAAATATTCCCAAGGATGAGAAAGAGAGATTCTACATGTCTGCATAGTTACTGGATGCAATATTTGCCTAGCAATAGTTTCCTAGCATGAGCTGGAAATGGAAATCGAAAGAGACTACAATAAACATTTATTGTAAGTTACTTTCCAATTACAGATATGAGGAGTAATGACAAGGTTGACTGACCATTTCATCATCCCATTTTATAAGCTTATCTTTGAGGAGGATCCACCTTGCATGTCTCGAGAAGTGATGGAGGCAATACTTAACATTGCAGATTGGTATGCCTAAACCGGTGACACCTTTATTAGAGTTTTTGGCAGAGATAAGCCTCTACGTGCTCTACCAAGCTATTCCATGGACAAGAAATTCATGCAATAGGTCTCATATCACCTCTCCGTGGGGTTATGAGAAATACCACATAGGAAGAAGAAGGCACCACAGCCCACTCTTCCTTTGCGAATCAGATTATATGAGATTAAGAAATTAAAATATGCAAATGTTGAATCTAAGGGGATTTTGAAATTCAAGTTTGACACCAAAGAACTTAATCTACATGATCCCCATGGTATTTGCAAGAACCACAGTGCGAAGATTTACTATCCATGCATCCACGAGATCTTTCATTGGCACAAGGAGGAATCTTCGAGGTACTGTTACAATGAATCCAAGCTCCATGAGACAGTAAGTATAGCTATAGCTTGGAAGGCTTCTCTGTAGGCAGTGGTAGCACAAGAAGCAACAACAACAATAAGTACTAATTCAGTACATGACAAGGGCAAGAGGAAGATTGTGAAGAATCTAAAGGCATAGCAAAGCTACAATATTAGATTAGATCCTATCATTGAGAAACAAGCTTTGGTAGTAGAGGAAAAGAGGGTGTACCAGATAAAGAGGGCAGAGCAAAGAAATAAAGAAACACAAAGGTTATAGGATTTAGAACTAAAGTGGCAAGGAACTGAGAAGAAGTTGAAGAAAGAGAAAGAGCTAAGAAGGAGAGAAAGGGAAGAGAATAAGAAACATGTGGAATAAGATATTCAAGGTAGGGTGGCAGAGAAAATAACACCTATACAAGTTGAGGGGTTAGAATAGTAGGCAGTTGAAGAAGAGGGTGAATAGATATAGGATTAGTAGCTTGCTGAGCATATTGAGCAACCGATAGAAGTGAAAGACATGTAGTTGGGGCACAAGCCACAAAATGAAGACACTAAGCTTATGTTGAGAGCACCTAAGGTCACCTGTTAGCATCCACTAGCTCTAGTGTCAGAACCAATCCCAAGCGAGAAACAAGAGGCTATTCTCCTTTATGATGATTCAGTGATGGATGTGTACAATATATGATTTGACAGGTTCTAGAAGAAGATTGTACAGGCATAGAAGAAGCTACCCTTGCTGATGTCACCTTGGCCTATGCACGAGAAACAAGCTCAAATGATAATTTCTCGTTGGTAGAGAATGAACAAGTGGCAAAGAACCTTCAAGTTGCTTGGAAAGAGGTAGAGAAACTCAAAGATCATAACGTAGTTTCCGTAATGGGAGAGATGGGGAAAGCAATACTTGATGAAGTATCAACACTTGGGACTAAAGTAAGCAAACTCTATGACAAATTTTTCATAGTGCATGTTGGCAACGGGTTCCCTGGGTCAATCTTGGGGTTAAAAGGCCACGTTTTTGGGCTAAAAGCCCAAGTTTTGTGTAAATTCTCTGCATTTTGTGGTCACAGAACATGACGATGTCAAGAGTCAATAAAGAGTTTCTGCCCTTGTTTTGTGTAAAATCATGTTATCTTTAGAGATCGACCCATGGTCCACAAACCATGGGAATGTATAAAAAGGGAGTCTTAGAAGAGTCTAGGGCAGATAGTTCATAGTTGATACTTGATGTTAATGACGGTAATGGGTCTGTGAGAGCTAAGAGCGAAGAGTCTTAGCATAGGAAGAGGCTCTGTAGCTAAGTGGGCAGAGGCCTAGGGTAGAAGTTCATAGCTAAGTGCGTGGACCCCTGCAACTGTGTGTGTAGGGTAGTCAGTGTCTGTACTAGAAATATGGATTAATAATGAGGAAGAGTATTATGAAGTTACTTGTGTATTTTAATTATGTTCCCTGCATGCAATTATGCTATGTTGAGTACTGGGTTTATGTTTTAATGCTACTTCGATGCACAGATCTATATGATTCTCCATTTTATATGACCACAAGTAGAGATATATGTTTACGTGAAGATAACCTTAACACATCATAATGTTAACCAATATTTAAGTGAATCTAAGTAAATACAGAAGTAAGAGTAATGACGGAGGTGTGTGGGTGCCTGATTTATCTATTTAGAGCCTATGAAGGATGAACAGAGACTTTTGCAGAGGCTTCGAGGTCGAGTAAGAGAAGTACTTTGATAAGCCCTAAAGGGCTTACTGGTTTGTGCGAAGGAAGGTTAGGGAAAATAACCAACATCACAACCATTTGAGGGTGTGGAAACTTGGTTCCTAAATCCCCCCATACTATTTCGGGTGAGACTTGAGTTGGCACTCCACGGATTGATGTTGAAAGGGCAAGTAGAGTAGGGATTTGCTTGGCTGCTTAATGTTGAACCTAGGTTGGGGCCCATCAACCTGGAAAATGGTTTTGTTGCCAGGACTGGGATCTACATAATGAGATGTGTGATGTCGCATCACTAGAAACCAACTAAGAAGGAGATTGAAGACTATTTGGATAGAAAGATCCATGAATTCGCAGTACAAGAAAATAGGAATCTGCGATTCATGAAAAAATAGTGGTTGGACAGATATTTGTACATAGAGATACATGAAATCTTCTTCTGTTCCTTCCCAGTTGAATTATATGAGTGTATCGCAAAGTTGGCAGATAGCCAAGGGAGGTGGAGGCTTGATAGTCTAATTGTCTAGACCCCAGAGTTAGTGTGGAAATTGGAAGTCTCTAAAGAGAAGATCGTGAGCACTCTCAATCATTGGCTTGACCATAGCATAAGAGGGTTTGTGACAGAGTTGGTAGTTGATACTTCAATCAGTTACAGAAAAGCAGAGTACCTCTTCTTCAAGGGGTCACGAGGTAAGTATTTGAAATCATTAAATACTTGGATTAAGATGCTTTTGTGTGAAAAGCGGGTTATCCAGTTACCTTGATGTTTGGGGCTACGCAAAGTGGAAGGAATTTCAAGGATGGAGGAAGAAAAGGCCTTGAATATAGCCCGTTGATTGAACCTCCTCTTAGTTATGACAGAGGAGTAGCATAGGGTTCTCCGCTGAGTGTTATTCAATTGATAAGATAGGGATTCCCACAAATGCCTACACTACTTCCATCCTCACCTCCACCACTTACCCCCTCACCCACACCACCGCCACCTCCACCACCATTCAACATGGAAACCTCCGTAAAGCTACCTATGTTCAAGGGTGTAGGAAATGAATATTCAGACCAATTTTGGTTCATTATGAAGGTTGTCTTGGAAGCTCAGGGTATCGCAGATGATCAAATGAAGAAAGAAACATTGGCTAGTGCTTTGCAGGACCACACACTAACTTGGTACATTAAGTACTGCATTGATAATCTGACGCCCACGTTGGCCGATATCCAGATTGTGCTAAATAAGGAATTTAGTAGACCTAATTTTTAGGTGTAATCGATTGTGGGATTCAAGGAGATCATGATGAAGCCTGGAGAGACGCCTTGGGATTTGGATCAAATATTGAAGTGTATGATCCATGAAGCCAACATGAATATCATTTATGGGCATCACCGTGAATGGTTTGTGGCCTCAAGCCTATGTCACCTAAGGGTTTCGCTATCACAATAGAAGATCGAGACCTAGGCGGAAGCTCTGGAAATCGCGATGAGATTGAACGAGACACCAATGTAGGATGCTAATCTAGGGGTTCAACAGATTCATGCGTAGTTGCAGAACCTTTACCTCGAAACGCAAAGTCTGAAGAAAGACAAAAAAGCTCGGCTACACGCACGCGAAGAAGTGTGGTGCCTAAAGTGAAAAATCAAAGGGCATGAAAAAGATCACTATCCTGTTTTCTCAAATTATGTTGCATCAGGGGGACCAATGCCTATGAGGCTAGAAGCTGTAGCAGGGCCAAGTAAAGGGTCCACACAATGGTGTGCTATTTGGCAAGTAGCTCGGAAACATGCGATAGATAATTTCCATTTGCTACATAAATTCCTAAAGACACCACAACAACTCTTTTGCAACTTTTGCTAATCTATGGGTCATGATGAGTGCAATTACTGAAGTTACGAATTAGTGATGGATAGAACACCTACATATAGGGTGCAGGCACAAACGCAACCCCTGGACCATGGTGTTGGAGGAGCGTGAGGTGAGTATCAGGGGCGTAGCTGAGGTCCAGGTGGAGGAGGACTTGGTAGATGTCGAGGGTAATCGATTTGTTACAATTATGGAGGACCAGGGCACTACGTGAGAGGCTACCTAAATCTAACGTGACTTTCATGCTGTTATTGTACTCAGTTTGAACATGCGATGGAGGATTTCCCTATATTGTTAGCCAAGATACGTGAGAAGGGTGGCACAACCTCAGCAACTCAATAAGAACTAATAGATGATGAGCACTTTTCCTCGCAAGGAAGACCCCAAGGTAAATATTGTGTTTCAGAGTGGAGTGATGACTGGTGAGGATAAGGGGAAGCAACCCAAAGAAGAAAGCGGGTCCGTAAAGCATGAGAGAAAGGAGACCAGGTTTGATCTTGAACATGCTAAAGAAACATTTATGGAAGCAAAGAAAAGTTTCGTCGGGGCCTCTACCATTGGGAGTCAGGAGAATCTAGTTGAAGACATGGACCCGTTCATGATTACCACATTCTTGGAGACCTGCATGAAACTACTCTGCGATAGTAAGGCTATGAAGGGACTGTAGGAGCTGATCAATAGGTGTGCTTGAAAGGAAGCCACTACTACCACACCATGCGTAGCTAGGATGCTTAGTATCCATAAGGCACAAACTGGACGTGAGATGAGACTCACCGTGCAGGTAGGAGAATACGAAATGGACCAATTTATCTTGGACCTAGGGTCTGACGCGAATGTTTTTTTGAAACGGATATGGGAAATAATGGGGAGACTTTCTCTATAGTGGTCTCCAATTCAGTTAAGTATGGGGAATTAATAGAAAATCATCTCGATGAGGAGGTTGCAGGGGGTAACGGTTGATATCGAAGGCACGAGCCAACCAATGGATTTTGAAGTGATAGATATTGTGGATGATAACAATCCCTACCCAGCGCTTCCTGGGATGGATTGGGCCACTGACATGAAAGGGGTAATCAACCTACAGAAGCAAAAGATGATATTTGAGAAGAAATTGCCCCATGTAGTGGTGCCACTAGACCCTGTAGAAGGACTGCGCTATACTGAACCAGTACGGGATTATGAAAGTGATGATGATTTGGATCACATTTACAAGATAATGATGAAAGATTAGGATTGAGTTAATCTGATAGAAGATGGACGTATCGCATGGGACTACGAGAGCTCTTGCACATCAGATTCAGATGAAGAACTAGAGCACTGGCAGAATCGAATGCATGAAGTATCTATGCTGCACTATAATATGATGACCAAGTCGTTGCACTGTGTATAATCATAGGTAAGAAATATGCCTTACTATGATGGTTTAACTAACGTTGATCACTTTTTGGATGCATTTGAAAGGGAATTACCAGAGAAGCATCGCTTCGAGGCATTAGATTGGGTGCTACGTGCTACACCAGTAATATGGTGGGGTACGTAGAAAGATGGTTTCGATGATTGGCGTAAATATAATAGGATGATGAGGGTATGCTTTGGTCATCCGAAGGTACGATTAACATAAACATATGATGAAAGAAATGATCCTTGAGACCATTTGGCCAAATGGACTGAAGTGCATGGAGCGAAGCCTCAACTAGAATGGATCCATCTATTTTTTCATACCTTGGATGTTATACCAATGAATTGGTACTTGGAGACAGAGCTTCGCCATGGCACCGAAGAATGGAATATTTTGGACAAGGAATTTTTGATGACGTTTAGTTTTGAGGATGGATTTGAATCCATTGATGAAGCATTATACAAGGTTAAGACAACAATCTTTAAGATACCATAGGATCTGCTAAATTTGATTCAACCTGATTGGAATACCCAACTGAGCCATGCATTAGGGTGCTATAATGTCATAGAAGAAGAAGAAGACAAAGACCCAAGGAAGATTAATATTCCAGAGACTAAAGGACACCCTGAAGTTGAAGGACCACAACTAGAGAACCCAGACATAACTGAGCCGCTCAAAACCAGTGAGGTGAAAATTGGCATAGAGGTAGAGCCAAAGTTTGCAAATATTGGGGACTATTGGGACAACACAACAATAGATAAGGTTGTTGAATTACTCTGTGAATATCAAGATCTATTCCCCATGAAGTTTTCAGATATGAAAGGGATAATAGGGGACATGGGTGTCATGAAGATCACCCTAAAACTAGACGCAAAACCTGTGAAGCAAAGGCGTTACTGCCTCAATCCGAAATATAAATAAAGGGTCTACTTAGAGTTAGACAAGATGCTCACAGTAGGTATTATTGAACCACTAGGAGAATTTGATTGGGTAAGCCCAATAGTTTTTTCAAAAAAAGAAGAAGAATGAAGAAATAAGGATATGCATAGATCTTAGGAGGTTGAATGATGCCTGCATGCATGATCCCTTTCCAACTCCATGCATGAATAAGGTCCTGGATAATGTGGGCGTCCAGGAAGCATATTCATTCACTTATGGGTTCTCTGGCTACCATCAGATCAAAATCGCGCTGGAAGATAGAAGTAAGATGACCTTCATGACTGAATGGGGATGCTTCTAGTATACGATGATGAATTTTGGGCTAAAGAACACGTCGAAAATATTTTCATGCGTATTCATCGTGATGTTCAAGGATTTCATTCATAAATTTCTTGAAGTATAGTTTGACGATTGGATAGTGTTGCGATTGGTGAAGTGCCATGTGGCAAGTTTGGGCTTGATGCTAGATACATGTTGGAGGTACTAGATCACACTCAATCTGAAGAAATGTTTGTTTTGTGTCCCTTTTGGGATCTTGCTGGGCCATGTGGTATGCACACAAGGCTGGATGGTAGACCTTGTGAAGATCGTGTTTATAATCAATTTGGAGGTGCCAAGGAGTGTGAAAACGTTGCGTGCAACATTGGGGCATATAGCATACTATAGGAAATTCATCAAGAGCTATGCCCAGATCACAGTGCCAATGGAAAAAATATTAAAGAAGTACGTTATGTTCTGTTGGAATGAAGAATGCTAGAATAGCTTGGATGTGCTAAAGGAGAAAATGGTCACCACACCAATCCTAGTCTTTCTAGATTGGAAGAAGAAATTTCATGTGCATGTGGATGCGTCATGTATTGCACTGGGAGCAGTACTGACACAGGCTAGTGAAGTGGACTTGGATCACTCTATAACGTTCGAAAGTAGGTAGCTATCCAAAGTTGAGAAAAATTATTCCATGACAGAGCGCGAACGACTAGCTATGGTGTACACGCTTTAGAAGTTGACGAATTATTTATTGGGCGGATATTTTATGGTCTATACAGACCATTTAGCATTCAAATACCTGGTCAACAAGCCTGTGTTGGGGGGGGGGAAGATATGCAAGTGGCTGTTGTTGTTCTAGGAGTATGATTTTGAAGTTATTGTGAAACCAAGACACTTGAATGTGAGACTGGATCACCTGTCACATTTTGAAATAGGAGAGGAACTTATGGATTTCGAGAAAGGGCTACCTGATGCATAGCTCTTTTCAGTACACGTTGTGGACATCCACTTTGAAGATATTATACACTTCCTAAGGATATATATGACTCTGGAAGGATATACAAGCCAATAGAAGAAGGAACTGGTGGTGTGCGAGACATAATTTTCTGTCATTACAGGTCACTTATACAAAATGGGATCAGATGAGATATTATGATATTATGTGCCAGAGTTTGAATGAAACAACATCCTCACTGATGCTCATGGTGGAGACGCGAGAGGTCATTATGCAGGAAAATAAACAATGCAAAAGATTCGACGTGCTGGGTTATGGTAGTGGACCTTGCATAAGGATTCAAAAGCGTATTTTAGGGAATGCGATGCATGCAAAAGGATAGCCATACCCTCAAGTAGGGATGAGGTATTTCTGAATCTGCAAATATCGCTACACCCCTTCGGCAAGTGGGTGATTGACTTTGTAGTACCAATTCAGCCACCAGGGAAGAAGACGAGTGCGCAGTATATCATCACTGCGACTGAGTACTTAACCAGATGGGCAAAGGCGCAACCTATGAAGGAATGCACAAGTACGAAAACAACCAAATTCATCTTTGAGTATGTGCTGACAAGGTTTGGTTGTCCAAAAATTTTACTGAGCGATCGTGGTACAGAGTTTCTTAATTAGACGATTAAGCAATGATAGAGGAATTTCAGGTCTACCATCAAAAGAGCACACCATATCATCCAAGGGCTAATGGGACTGTGGAAGTGTTTAATAAAATATTCGAGAGAACACTCACAAAGGCTTGCAATTCTCAAATAAATGACTAGGATGTTCGCATGCCCGCGGTGCTATGGGATTATAGAACGACTTGCAAGAAGTTGACTGGACAAATGCCATTCAGACTGGTTTATGGCGTGGAATTTGTGATGCCGATGGAGTACATTGTACCTTGTCTTCACATAACGAAATTCATAAGAATGGTGAATTGCGAAGCCCTGGAAGAGAGGCTCACACAACTAACATAGCTTGAAGAAGATAGGTTTCTAGCTGGATTCTATCAGCAGGTTCAAAAGGAGCATGAAAAAGCATGGCATGATCGACACATCAAACTGTGCACCTTCAAGGTAAATGACTTAGTTCTACTATATGACAGCAAGTTTGATAAATTTCCAGGAAAATTTCGGATGCATTGGCTGGGGCCATATGTCATCAAGGAGATTACCGATGGTGGAGTAGCTCATTTGGTAAAGTTGAATGGAGAACCATTCCTAGGGTGGGTGAATTGCAGCCGATTGAAGCCATACACCGACGATCTGGCTAGATGACTACATGGTGGAAGCACAGTCTTAGTGCACTAGGCAGTTAAAAGGAGGTGCAGGACTATAAACTACACTACATAGGTTGCGGAGTTGCGCGATTGGGGAACTACATGGAATGAAGGAATGTCACAATGTGAGCAAAAACGTGTAGGGAGTTGTGCTATACATGAAGGGACCATGTAGGGAAGTTGGAAAGTGACCATTATGGTCATTGTTCATGACTTGACAGTGGGAAAACGACCAAATGGACCGACGGGGGGTGGTGGCAGCATTTAAGTTGGAATGTAAGGGAAATATATGTGAAATTTTTTTGCCAATCCAACGTTTATGAATGAATTTTGGGGTGAACGTTTGGATTTGAATTCGAAAATGCCTATAAATTATAGGTGGCTGCCTAGCAAAAAATGCTTGGCATTTTGAGAATTGAGGTGTTGAGCTTTCCAGCGTGCATGAACTCTGAGAATTTTGAAGCTATGATAGTGAGTTCAGTATTTGATAGGTTGACAAAAGAGATGTAGGAGTTGTTGTCCAGCATTATGCCAGTGCCCGTAGAAACCGTGAATGTAGGAGAAGCAATGGAAACTGATGGAACTGCCCCAGAAGTAGCAATGGCAGCTGAGGAAGCTGCCCTAAAGGTTGAGAGTGTCGAAGTACTAGAAGAAGTGCCTAAATCACCTAGGACACCGAGACGGAGACCTACAGTGATCCAATAGGGTTAGAAACTAAACATAGATAAGAAGAAAGTGCCACATCTGGTGCATGCATCACCTAGAGGGCACTCATAGAAGGAAAATCCCACCCTGTAGGAGAAGGGTAGGCTAATTGACCTTGAACCTAAAGAAGATGTTGAAGAGATCCCTATGGATGAAGAAAACATTGAAATGGGGATGGAGGATGTTTATGTTGAGGGGTCCAACCTTATCTCTAAGCTGTTAGAGTATATTCCTTCGCGCAGAGGCAAGACAAAGGTTCCAAAGGACATTGATGAAAACAAAGTCACATTGCATACACCCTTGCTGCTAGAAAAGATCTACTTTGAAGGATCATGCCTAGGGCACATCCCCCTATTAAAATTGGAGGATTTGGCTTTGGCTAATATGGAGTGCTTTCTCCAATTAGCCACAAATAAACTCATGAACCACATCTTCTACAAAGACTCTAGTGTGACCACACTAGAGCCAAGA
The DNA here is from genome assembly GCA_000404065.3 of Pinus taeda. NCBI lineage: Eukaryota > Viridiplantae > Streptophyta > Pinopsida > Pinales > Pinaceae > Pinus > Pinus taeda. The sequence continues at coordinate 10,494 of APFE031430132.1, read as the reverse complement.
AAGTGGGTAAAAGGGGTGGACAAGGCTAGTCTGTTGAACATGTTGTGGGTACTACATTACAACCGCATAACCATAACCATGATAGTGATTAAGCAGCACTGTGCTTGGTGCACGATGGGTGCTTATGGCTAGAGGAGTCGATACTGATCACTAACATGCTGATCCATAGGATCACTTGGCTACTACATGCAGGAGAAAATATGTCCATGGTGTTTGGAAGAAAGGGAGGTGAGCACTACATTGCCGAAGAAATGAAGGATAAATTCAAGCTCGCAAAGAAGTCGCACAGGTACTCCATCACTAGCATAACCAATCTCATGATTAAGGTAGCTACTCAGATCCTGCCCAACAAGATTATGAAAAAGTCTTGCATAGATGAAGTGCTGACACTAGTAGTATCTTTAGCGGCCTAGTGCGTAGAGGGCATACAATTCGACTGGCTGTGCTACCTCTGCACCGAGTTTCTTGTTAACTATAGAGAGGCACAGGATCAAATAAATATATATCACTATGTATGACTATTTCCATCCATAGTGTTGGTTGCGTGGAAGTTACCAGAGGATAGTTAGTTTCCTCCAATCGTGAAGGACCTACCAAAAGTAGTGAAGTTCACTTCACTCTGGGCTATGAAGGACCCCCAAAGGATAAGGACAACAAGGTCAATTAGATCTTGATGGAGATGAATATCCACATGGCCATCAATCGCAAACCATGGTTGTCACTGACCATTTATGATCAACTAGTAGAGTATGTGGAGTTCAAGGCGGACTTCCACCAAGTCTCCATGCACACACGGAAGGATCTTGAACAAAAGTGGTATGACCTTCCACACCTGGCCACAGACGATGCAATCACAGTAGTCCTTAACTGCTGGCTAGAATGTTGGTGCACCACTTTGGACTTGACATCTGGGTCTAGAAAGTCTGTAGCGTAGTGAAAGAAGGAAGAGGCCAAGTGGAGGATGGAACAACTAGTAGAAAAGAGGAAGAAGGAGGTTGAGTACAAAGCTAGGGCGCAATGCACTGCCGAAAAATAGACAGAGGAAGAAGAGAAGCACGACTCTGACAGGAGTCAGAAGTCACCTCTCCCGGAAATAGAAGATGAGGAGGAACATCATACAGGGTAGGGAGGAGCGGTCTCGAAGACTAGTCCATTTCGGATTAAGCGCAACAAGGACTTAGAGAAAGTAGGGCTATGGAAGAATTCTAAGGACAATAGGACTTCCCTCGACCCGATCACCTTGACAGAAGGTGATCGGAATGATATTTCTAATACGGTGAGGGATTCCACCATGGAACTGCTATAGTAGTTTGAGTAGCAGCAGAGGCAGGCCTTGGGTTCCATTCAGATAGCACTATGCAAGGTGCAGATCTAGGTGTCACAAGTGCAGACCAGTGTGGGTCAAAGTAGTGTGGCATCAACCAACTTGGCACCTAGGAAATTTGAAGAAGCAGAAATGCTTTGCCCCTTGGACCCCCAGTTTATGTGCTACCAGATGGACCGCTGACTGTGGAAGTAGAAGATCATCAGGCCACAACCTTTGACCTCCAGAAGGTCAGGCTGGACTTGGCCACGTTTCCAAGAGAAGCCCTTCACACCCTGCATGATGGTGTGACCGCAGAAATTCTGGCTTCAGAACAATGGGCATTGAATGACATCAGTGAGCAGAAGGTGAACAACGCCTAGATGTTTGCCGAGAAAACTTATACCATCGATCTCTTTAAGGCTATCATGGTGAAAAATGAGCACACTACCAAGGTAGTGGTGGAGGCATGTAGGTCTTACTACGAGATGGATATTATTAAAGATGCACTAGTGGACAAACAAATTCAGAAGCTTGCTGCTGAAGTGTGCAAAGCAAGATCAAAGCTAGCTACGGTTCAGTTGGAACTAAACCTTAATATTATAGAACTTGCGTTAAGGGACCAGCCCTCGACTTTGCGAGAGGCAAAGGAGTAGTGCAAGGCCACTGTTAGAGATGTAGTAGCCACTATAGCTAGCACATTGAAGGAGTTCACCATGCTCTTCGAGTAGGCGCTCGAAGTGGTTACCAATTTATAGGAGACTTACGAGTTGCAATAGAGATATGATGAAGTCAAAGCGACAATGTTCACCGTCACCCTTACACAGAGATTATCAAAATTGCAAGAGGGAAAGGTGCTAAAGGAGCAAGTGGATGTAGTGCATCACAAAGAGAGTGTCCTCAAGGCCAGAATAGGGCCTTGTCTTGGTGAAGCCTATGTGCTCATAACCACTATTGAAGGAAAACTGGCTAGTCTGCAAGGAACGCAGCAGAAGGTACAGGCAGATGGCCTAAGGCCAACAACAAAGTAGCTAGTCAAACAGATGAAGCAAGCAACAACACAGTAGACCGCCGAAGTTGCAGTCATACAGTTGGATCTAGGAGGTCTTCGTGATAAGATCTCCACATCGGTAGAGTCACTCAAAGGCGAGTCACCAGATTTGTGTTGGGGGCCTGTTGGGAACGGGTTCCCTGGGGTCAATTTTGGGGTTAAAAGCCCAATATTTTGGGCTAAAAGCCCAAGTTTTGTGTAAATTCTCCACATTTTGTGGTCATAGAGCATGAAGATGTCAAGAGTCAATAAAGGTTTTCAACCCTTCTTTTGTGTAAAATCATGTTAGCTTTAGACATCTACCCATTTTCCGCAGACCATGGGAATGTATAAAAGGGGAGTCTTAGAAGAGACTAGGGGAGATAGTTCATAGTTTATACTTGATTTTAATGAATGTAATGGGTCTATGAGAGCTAAGAGCGAAGAGTATTAGCGTAGGAAGAAGCTCTACAGCTGAGTGTGCAGAGGCATATGGTAGAAATCCTTAACTGAGTGTGTGGACCCCTGCAACTGTGTTCATAAGGTAGTAAGAGTTTGTACTGGAAATATGGATTCATACTAAAGAAGAGTATGTTGTGGCCACCAACAACCCCCCTCTTTGTTTGATATTAGAAATAACACCAAGCAAATGGGGACCCTTAATAGAAAATCCAAACAAACATTTTATGAAAATTTTTGTATTCAACTCCTTAAAACTTTATCTCATCGCGAGAAAAGAATGAAACGTTTTATTATGAGCATAATAAACTACGAAGAAGCGACGTGAAATTCATCGCATCGCATTCATTATGAAGCGCTCTTAAATGAAAAAACTTAAGAAATCTCCGACGGATGATATGCGACGTCACATATCGCAACATCACGTAAGCTGCACACAATGATTGAATGACTAAATGCGATCTGCGATGATGCAATCTGCGATGCTGCGATGCGAGTCGGAGAAATCACCCATCGCAAATTTTCCTTGGCGTAGTATTCAAGGAAAGCTGTCTATTAACCAAAATTGAGCCCGCGCCTTAATAGAAATTAATGATTGTACGCCAAAGTATTCAGGAAGGATAGTTTTGTGTTTTTCGAAGAGTCAGTTCGCTATGAGTGTCATAATTATGCATTCATAAGAGCTTAAAGCTTTCATGTCAATTTTTATTATCATTACTCTTTTCCTTTGCGTAAACTGTAAGACAGGAAATAACATGAAGCAATGTGTAGGAAACATCTAAGGAAAAGGGGAAAGCGTCAATGCTCAGAGAACAGAGAAGAGATCCCTTCACAAATGGATGCCGCATGCGATAGGACCACAGATTCCAGAGTATCACTCAATAGATGCTGATGTCAATAGGCCATCTAAAGCTCAGAGTCAAAGGCGCACAAAAGCAGCATGTTTACAAAAGACCCTGAAGCTTATGCCCAGGAAAGCCCGGAACAAAGAACGGAGGCAGTTTTCGATGCAAAAAATCATTCAGAGAGTAAAGTCCCTAACTTATTCAGTCATTCACAGGGCCGGAAACCGAAATAGCAAAAGCAGAATCAGTTTGAGAGAAATTTGAGTTATTACCATGTATACACGCAGCGAATACACCCAGCAAGAGGAAGATTCTCAAAAATATCTTCTAGTTTACCAGAAAGTGGTGCCAGCACTTGTTATTTCTATTTTTATAGCTCAAACGAAAGCGAAAGGCGACCAGCTGACTCTTCCCAGTCGAATGTTGCATGCTTGCAGCACTAAGGAGCAAATACAGAAATAGTTTAGAATTAGATTCAATTTTTAGAAATAGTTTTGCTTTATCAGAAGGGAGGTCATTTAAAACCATACCCTAAATTTATGTAATTAAGTTAATTAGTTAGCAATATTTAAACCCTTCTCAAGAATTTAGAGAAGGGTCCAGAAATTTGTCAAAAACTTGTCCTCGGAACATGCACTTCTGCACCCTCAAAGGAGGTTTTGATGAATGGATGGATCGAGATTTATTAATGTTTGCATTTGATGTCTGCTACTGATGTTGCACTTTTGTACTCTTAGTAGATGTTAGAACAAGTAGAGATAAATCGTTTTTGCTTGAAGTTTATGAGTAGGATTAGTCATAAATGGTACTTTTATCTCTTGGCCATTTTTGCTTATATTCTTAAAGTGATTTACAGTTTTCAGTTGTTTATATGTTGTTGCATGAATGTATGAGTTACCATTTGGCACTTCTGTACGGTGGAGTCATTTATTTATGTCTGATATATGAATAACTTATTATGCGATATGTTGTTCACAACTGTTTTGCCTAACTTCTTATGCAAAGTGGTTTATCTTAATTGATTTCTATTCTTATAATAGCTGAATGATCTTTATTACTAGTTATCGTTTGAAATCTCTTTAGATCACATAATAGAAGAAATACACCCTGGATTAGCGTAGATTAGATGTGTTGTTTCTCATTAGATTACAATAGCATAGAGTTAGTTTCAAAATCTGAATTAAATTATCTTTAAGTACTCTTAGATCAGCATCATCCAACTCTACACACACACACACACCCTTAGATTGGGAAATTGGTCCCATTATCCTCAGTCGGACCCGCTATACCAAACGAATAAAGAGCTACCAACCAAGGTCCAGACCGGGTGGGTATCCCCCTTGTTGTCGACCCGATTTTCAGGGCTTCAACATATTTGGCGCTAGGAGGAGGGCCTGAACTATGAATGGCACCTAAATCAAAATATAAATACCATTCTAAGAGTAAATCACCCTCATCAACTCCCTCGACTTCCCCAGTACATTTAAATCCAGAGTCAGAAGTCGCTCGAGTATTAACTGCCGCTACATACCCTAATATTTCAGATCAATCTACCATTGAACCCCCTGAAATTCAAACTCTGATTCACAAACTCCAGGGATTTTCTATTTTCACACTGAGGTCTGATAAATCTCAAAGCAGCGTGACTTCTCAGTACAATCCTGCTGATCCCCTGACTAGATTAAAGAGTGAAAAATTTGACATCCAGCCAACTGAATTCCCTCTCCCTACCAGGAAAAGAGCAAGGAAAACAGCACAAGAGTCTGACAGTGAGATTCTTTCATCTACATCGTCCATTTCAACTCCCTCACCGCGAAGTCAGCCACCCACATCTTCATTCCAAACCACTCATCCATCTTCCACAACCCCTCTTCTTCAATCATCTAAGATCATAATATCTTCATCTTCCCAGCCACAGGGATCATCCTCTGCACTTTCATTTACTAGTAGCTCAACGATGGCCCAGTCTCCATGGAACAATCCTAGGGCAGTTTTAATGCCTCCACCCCTGAGCCAAATACTGGCCCATCCTAAGAAATGGCTACCCAGATTCAATCCAGAAGCAGGCATGCTAGCTGAAGAGCACATTAATAATTTCATGCTTTCTGTCAATCTCAACGGAGTTACCAACGAGGACGCTGTTGTCTGGCTTTTTCCGTATACAATGCAAGGAACAACTGGGTCATGGTACTTTTCATTACCCTCCGGGTCTATCACAAGTTGGGACATTTTTCAAAGTCAATTCCTCACCAAGTTTGGTGATGACAGATCAACGACAACGTTAATCAGTGACCTATCCAATCTTAAAGCCGAGGCTAGAGAACCCATCAAAGATTTCAATTTACTGTTCAATAAAATCCTCAACAGGATTCCCACTGCTTCCCAACCCAGTGAAGAAGTACATTTTGAATGGTATATTACGGCCTTACCATCAAACTTAGCAGTCTTCGTGGATAGGGCAAATAAAACAACTTTAATTGAAAACCTGACATAGGTGATAGCAGTAGAGAAATGCCTAATAGCCCTGGAAAAGAGATCTGCGATAGAGGAACGCAAATCTAAAAAAGTCACCTTCAAGGAAGACCCCAAGAAGAAACAAATGAAATATCCTTTCGATTTGGAAGGATTGCAAAAAGTATTAAATACCATGTCCAATGAGATGATTGACATAAAAAAAAAAGTAGCAAAAACTTCTTCAAAAAAGCCCTACAGAGCTTTTAAAAGAGGCCCTTCAATGGATGTAAAACCATCCAACGCTATCTCAAATGTCAAATCTGAAGAAGAGGAAGAAGAAGAGAGTACCACTGAAGGGCAGACTGATGACGAAGAAGTTGTGGAACTACAAGGAATGTGGGATTTCATCCTCCCACAAGAAGAAGATCAAGAAGCATTTCCAGTTAGCACACGAAGCAAAAATCAACTTGATCCTCCCCAAACTACCCATAAGCAGAAGGGCGCAAGCCCTGCAGCAAAGCATAAATTCGCAACAAAGAAAACAACCGCTAAAGTGACTCTATCTAGCCCAGTCCAACCAGATCAAAGACCTCCATCGAGAACACTGATAGTGTCGGATGAAATGGAATACAATATTATTGATGACATGAAAAAGACTAGGGCTAATATCACTCTTTATGAATTGAGCAAATTG
>APFE031430122.1:13212-36866 GCA_000404065.3 Pinus taeda | reverse complement strand
ATGAGGGATCCATATATAGATGATTACAGAGAGGTGAGTCATCTTTTGGGATCTTGATTAGTGTCCTCTCTCTGATAGTTCCTGCTTCCACTTGGAGAATGATGATATTTTACTCATCCTTGGTCGAAAATGGAGTGGCAAGTGTCAGAGGGGAAGCTTCTGGAAGATTCCATAATCTTCGACCTCGTATTTTTGTCCCTGCCATTTGTCCATTCCCGACCATTGCACCATACAGAGGAGCAAATTAGTATGCATCACACCCTGTACATGGGAAAGTGATATGCATCGCACCCTTTGCATTGATCTTTTAGTATGGTTTAGTTTTGACCATTTATGAGCAGTTTTCAGTGGAGAACTTCTGGGAGATGATGTAATCAGTTGACCTTGTTCCTTTAGGCAGTGAAGCAACACTTTTAGGGACTTAGGAGCCCTCAGTTTATGGACATTTATGATTGGGGTTGAAGTGCCCAAAAATGTCTATAACAACCTTGCACGGAGTTCCTTAGTAGAAAAAAATCATCATCTGTAATGGAGAAGACTGGCGAGTTGAAAATACGCATGAGCATATTGATCTATGAGTGAAGCACATAGTGACAGTGAGGTTGAAGCACTTGAGAGGAATTTGTCTATTAGCATAGTAAGAGAAGCGAGGGTGTTGAGTGGGGAATGGTTAGGGTAGTGCGGAAGAGAAGTCAGTGAAGAGCCCCTGACGATGAAGGCATAATGCAAAGGAATTGTTTCTGAGAGTAGCAAGAGGAGATCTGCTGCAAGTGACCACATAAAGTGGAGTGCATAAGTTGAATCTGTAGACAAGCATTTATTGAAATTTTACTTGTATAATTGTATGCCTCTGTTTTCCGTTTAAAAATTGTATGAAATAGTAGAATGATGGAAAGGGAAAGTTGGTGCTTGCATACTGAAGAGGTTGGTGCCTGTTGGCAAGTTGGTTCTTTCTAACCAAAGGCAAGTTGGTGCCTCTTGGTAAGTTGGTGCTTGCTAAACAAAGGGGGTCGGTGCCTCATGTGAGTGGGTTCTTAGAAACAAACATATGTAATTAAGTGGGTGCTTAATTTACATCATAAACAAAAAACAAATTCGTGGCTTTTTCCCTTTGGGTTTCCACACTAAAAACACTATGTCAAATGTGTGCTGCTCATGTGGTTATTATTTGAATATGTGTGTCTAAATATTATTGGTTCACTATTTTGTTAATGAATTCCCTCAGAAGTTAAAGAACATAATAAGGGACTGTAAGGATAGTAATAAAAATAAAAAATAGTTTCTTAATTACTAATTCACCCCGCCCCTCTCAGCAATTCCTTATTCCAATAACTGGTATGAGAGCCAAGTTTCCTTTATCAATAGTTTAAACACTGGAAGGTAGATCTATAAGGAATTATGTCTAGGAAAGAGAGTCAAGAGGCGTACTCGAGTAGAATACCAGTCTTTGATGGGACCAACTATGATTTTTGGAAAGTGAGAATCGAAGCGTATCTTATGTCCCTCAGAGTAACTGTTTGGACTTCAGTATTGTAGATTAAAATGCCCTCAGTATTACTCCTAGTGATGCAGATGGTAAACAATTATATGGGAACAATGCTAAAGTGAAGAATGCCATTCTCTTTGGTCTCAGTGAATCGGAACTTTTAACATTTATGCATTGTAATTCTACTAAGGAAGTGTGGGTAAAGCTTAACCATATTCATGAAGGAGATGACAAATTCAAGCAAGAAAAACTTTAGAATTTCAAAATGAGGTTTGAAATCCTAAGAATGAATGAGAACGAAAGCATGGAAAAATACTTCCTCAGAGTTGATGAAGTGACTAATATGATTAAAGGACTTGGCGAAGAAGTCAAGGAAGAGATGATTGCTTAGAAAATATTAAGATATCTACCCATGAGATTTAATGCCAAAATCTCAGCTATTGAGGAAATGGCTAACTTACAAGATCTCAAGATGGATCAACTTCATGGTACTCTCAAGCCTATAAGATGAGAGTAGGAATAGAAAAGTATGAACCAAAGGAAGCGACGTTCAAAGTATCCATAAAGGGAAAGGAGCACAAATATCATCAAGACTGCTCCAGCTGTTAATTTGATCAGGAGTTAGCTCAACTAGCCATAATATTGAAGCGTGGCTCAGGAAAATATAAAGGGAAGTTTCCCTTTAATATTTTTTACTATGGAAGAGTTGTACATTTCTCTTCCAAAATCCCTTATAAATAAAATGATGAAAGGGAAAAAGGATATGGAATTCACAAACAAGTCTCAGCCACATCAGAACGAAAAGCCTTATAAGAAGAAGGGGTTCTATTCCACAAAGGATATCTCAACACCAGAGTGAGACTATGAACACTCATTGGAAAATGAGTGAGATAAGTATATTTTTATGGCCTTTGAGAAAGACTCCAAAAACCAGGGTATTATGGACTTTGAAGAGGAGGAATAAGAAGGAGTAGTAGACCTTGAAGGGGAGCCCATCAGTGCCCTTGGCGGGTTGAATAAATTAATGAGGAAAAATAAGTAGTTGAAGGAATAGTTACATTAAGAAGAGGAAGGTATAAATCTAACAATGAGGAGTTTTCCTATCAAAAGGAAACATTTGAAGAAGCTATCAAGAGCAAAGATATTCTAGCATTTTATTGAAAGGGAAACAAGAAAATTATGACAAATTGGGAGAGGAGAAAAAGAGGTTGAAACATAAGTTTTTGATGTTAAAAAGAGACGATCTCACAGATATGAAAAGATGATATTTTTTCTTTCAAGGTTGAGTTGAAGGAGGCCAAACGAAAATAATTTCTTCAAGACATAATTCAAGAATGGGAAGAGAACTATCAAAGTCTTGAAGCAAAGGTTGTCTCTATGAGAATTGATCCTAACAAGACAAAGACTGAGAAGAGTCTAAATGAAAAATTTGTTGAAGGGACAAGGAGACTAGATCAGATCCTGAATAGTCAAAGGCCCTTAGGAATCAGAACCGGTCTGGGATACACTAAGACATGAGAATATTCTATTGGGAAGATAAAATTGAGGTCTGCAGGATTCATAAAATCATAGAGCCATGAGAAGAAGCATCATGAAATAACTAATGCAGACAAAAGAGAAGTTATGAAAAGAGGAAATCGTCAATGGAAAATGAATCAATCACTTAGATGACCAAGGTACTTCCCTGCGCAATCTCATAATGCTTCTAACAATAAGCATGCCTATTTGTTTTATGGCCACTGTTGTAAGTGACATATCCTTGGACATAAATCCATTGATTGTAGATGGATCAAAGTAAAAAGGGATGAGAAGCCTAGATATAATAAGCATAAGATTTCTAAGTCTCAAAACTTTTCTCTCAGAAATTAGAATGTCTTCTTTGCCTTACTAAGTGAATTAGAATTCTTCAAATATAATAATTTTTAGCTTAAAGCCAGTGAGTGAAGAAGTAGGTTTTAATATGTATCTATGTCCCAAAGTGTCAGATAGACAACTACCCAAGAGGGTAAAGGGAGTTGGAAACCAAACACTAAAAAGAGCATGGAATGTGGACTTTCCTTATGAGTTCATAATCAAGGAAACAAATGGTATGTGGATAGTGGTTGTTCCAAATATATGACTAGGAATAAAAGAAAATTTATGTCACTTAAGTAAAAGGAAAGAGGAAGGGACATCACTTTCGGAAACAACGCTCCAACAAGAATGAAGGGAAAAGGAGTAGTCAATCTTGGTCAAAAGAGAGAAGCACAAAATGTGTTATATGTAGAAGGTCTCAAGAAAAATCTACTCAATGTTAGCCAGATATGTGATAATGTCTATGATGTGACCTTTCGATCTAAATATCGTGACATCCGCAACATAAATAATGGAAAACAGGTAGGAAAAAAATCAGAACCCACAATAATGTATATATGTTTGATGATTCCAGGGTCAACTACTATTTGAGAAAAATGAGTGAAGCACGACTTTGGCACAAGAGGCTTGACCATGTGAATTTTTATAGTTTGATAAAAATTATAAATATGGGAGAAGTGAGAGGATTACCAAGAATGTCAAATCCTGATAACACAATCTGCAAGTCATGTCAGGTTGGAAAGCAGACTAGAACGCATTTCAAATCGAAAGAGTTCACCTCATCCAAACCTTTGGATCTCATTCACATAGATATTTGTGGCCCAACTAGAGAAAAGAATTAGAGAGGAGAAAGGTATTTCATGTTTCTCATTGATGATTTGACCAAGGCTACTTGGATTGTTCTCTTAAAAGAAAAATTGGAAGAATTAAAGCATTTCAAGAAGTTTAAAGCTCAAGTAGAAAATGAGAAAGATTTAAAAATAAAATGCTTCATATCAGACAGAGGGGGAGAGTACACCTCAAAAGATTTTGAGGAATTTTGTGAAGATGATGACATTAGGAGGAAATACTCAGTGGCTAGAACTCCTCAGCAAAATTAACTAGTAGAGAGGAAACAAAGCAATCCAGGAAATGGCCAGAGCAATGTTAGATGAAGCAGGAGTGTCTCACAACTTCTAGGGAGGAGTAGCCTAGGAAACAATATATCTATAAAAAAAACTCATCTCAGGTCTAATAGTGATAAATCCCTATGAGTTATGGAAGGGTAGACATGCATCAGTTAAAAACCTCAACGTGTTTGGGAGAAAGTGCTTCATTATAAGGAATGAAAAGAACCATGGGAATTTTGAATCACGTGCTGACAAAGGAATATTGGTTGGATACGTTATTTGAAGCAAAGGATATAAGTTTTGCAAAAAGGAAAAAACAAAGATTGAGGATTACCTCGACGTAATAGTACATGAAGTAGGTTCACACCTGAATATTATAAAAGAAAAAATAACTCAGATGATGAAGAAAGCTTAGATTTGAGGTCTGCCAATCCGAATGAAATAGATTGAGGCAGTGAAGGTGAAGAAGCAGACACATCTTCAAGGAAAAGACAACCTCCAGGTATGTATAGAAGGAACATCATGAGAGTCAGATTCTTGGAGATCAAATATGGGGTGTCCAAACTAGAAGGAAAATTGTGGGTAGTACAATTCATGCTAATTTGGCTCTACTATCACAGATAGAACCCAAGAAACTTTGTCAAGCGAGTGAAGATAAGTTCTAGGTGAAAGCATGAATGAAGAACTTGACTAGATTGAAAATAATGATACATGGGAGCATCTTCCAAGACTGAGAGAGGAATTTTTTATTGAAACCAAGTGGGTTTTCAAGAACAAACTGAATGAAGAGGGTCAAGTAATCAGGAACAAGGATCATTTGATCTAAAAATGGTATGCCAAAATATAAGGAGTATATTTCAAAGAAACCTTTGCAGTAATTGCTCGACTGGAAGCTATAAGAATCTTTATTTCTATTTCCATCCATAAGAATATCAAGGTATATTAGATGGATGTGAAATTTTCCTTTCTCAATGTAGATTTAGAAGAGGAGATTAACATTAAGCAATGAAAAGGATTTCTGCCCTCGTTCGATGAAGGGCTTGTATGAAAACTAAATAAGGCCCTGTATGGATTAAAGTAGGCCCCTAGAGCTTGGTATGAAATGATGGATAGGTATCTTCAATAAAAAAGGTTTAAGAAAGGCACAATTGGCAGTAATATTTATGCAAAATATGAAGGTGACCATCTACTAATAGTGGTTGTGTATGTGGATCATATAGTTTTTAGCAGCGATGTGGAGCCGTTGGGGCAACAATTTAGAAAATTATATGCAAACAAAGTTTGAAATGTCCATGATTGGAGAATTGTCCTTCTTTTTGGGTCTACAAATTACTTAGTCTCCACAAGGATTGTTTATGTCCTAATCCAAATATCTCAAGGAAACTTTGAAGACATTTGGAATGGAAGATTGTAAACATGTCAGTACGCCCATGACTACATGCTGAAAAATGTGCAAATAATATGGAACACAGATGGTAAATCAAACTGAATACATGTCAATGATAGGAATCTTACTGTATCTGAAAACTTCAAGGACATACATCATGAAAATAGTGGGGATTGTGGTAAGATTTCAAGCTTTTCCATGAGAAATCCATGTTGTTCTTGTGAAGAGAATCTTCAATTATCTTCAACTTACAACATAGTATGGACTGTGGTATGTTAATATTGAAGATTTCAATTTGAAGCCCTAAAAAAATGCAGATTGGGTTGGAAGTCTTAATGACAGGAAGTGCACTTATGGTGCAACTTTCTTTCTGGGTGAATGCTTGGTGTCATGGGTCAGTAAGAAATAAGGCTCTATCTCTCTGTTGACTACTGAAGCAGAGTATATTGTTTCCGCTACATGTTATACACATATTTTATGGATGAAGCAAACCTTGAAAGATATGCAAGTAGAGTTGTCTCATCCAATTCCAATAATGTGTGACAACACAAGTGCGATCAACATCTCTAAAAATCCAGTCACGCATTCAAATACTAAGAATATTCATACCAAGTATCATTTCTTGAGGGAACAGGTTGAAACTAAGATTGTCAAACTTGTATATGTATTACCAAGCCACTGGCAAGGGAACCATTTGAGTATCTCAAGTAGCAGATAGGAGTTGTCACTCCTGCCTCCAAATGAATTCATTTTGATAGGTGGTGGAAGCTACTCAGCATGTGGAACTCATGGGTGAGTAGGATGCAATGGTTCATGGGGAGTGCTTGTGAAGTATTATTTTACATTGATGTCAAAGGGGGAGAAGATTGGCATCGAAGTAGGCCATGCCTAGCCTGAGGGGGAGCTTATCATGTTTCCATCAATGCCAAAGGGGGATATTGTTGGATAATTGATGGTGGTTGAGCTACTATTGTGCATGAATGTGGGCACTAATGTTAATCTGACTGATAAGAATGCATGGATGCATGGCTTAGAAGGATTCCTATGATAGTTGTAGGCTTCATGGATAAGATCATCATGGTGGGTGTGATTTCAATTGTCGAAGGAGTCAATGAGAAAATAAGTTTTTAGTCATATTCTAAGTAGCATAAGGACTCAAAACCTCCATCAGACCTTCTCCATTGGAAAGTCCTCTGAATAATCCATTCAACGATATACGGAAGTCCAAAAATGGATTCCTGGTTCAAAATTTATGGCCTGCTAAAGTTCAAGGATTTGGAACCTTAGGTTGGAAAGAGTATCGACATATTGAAGATCAGAGGTCCAGTGACATTGGAGGTCTAGTGGCATCATGCATGCGATTACAACATCATAACATCGAGCATATTGGCGCATCGAATATCGAAGGTCCTGCATATTGGAGAATCGAACCATTAGGCGTATTGACAATCAGAGAATCAGAACTTCTTAGTGTGAACCCTTAAAAATGTTTAGATATGGGTGAAGCACCGATAGTGTCAAAAACCACTGGGAATACTAAGAAAGTATTAACAAAGGATTTCATTGAAAAACCAAAGGTGTGTGAGCCCTTTTCTCTCTACTATAGTAGGACACATGGTGACATATGATTGGTTCTGAAAAAGATATAGTGGCATCTTATGTTAGCATGATGTGGTGGTACGGGAGGACACGTGGCAAGAAATTTTGGTGTTTTGAGGGGGCCTAAGGGGGAAACTTTGGGGGATACATGTCACCACTCATGAGGTGCCACATGGATGTGATGAAGTCATATCGAAAGTTGGCAATCAGAGGATTGAAGATGTCAGAACCCTATAACAGATCAAGTGTTGAAAAGCTCTGATATGGGCTGACACATGGTCATAATAGCCCAAAGAACCAAATCCATGGAGCTAGGGATGAGCACTGAGAGCTATGGGCTATATCGGAAGTGGGAATATCAAAAATCAAAAGTTAAATCCCCGATTTGAAACTTTTGATGGGTGGGGCTCTGATATTTGGCTAGCGCATGGTTAGGAAGAACTTAAGTAACCGAGGGTGTTAAACACTTAACAAAGGAAAAATAGCCCCCTGTAGGAGTCTAAATAGTCTATCACCTCAAGGCTAAGCGAAAGGTCATGACCCTCGGTCCTATGGTGAGAAATGCGGGAAGGGCTATGCAAAAGGGGCTTTTCATATCAGAGGTCAATAATCGACATATTAGAATACTGCACCACTATGAAGGTTGCGATATGGAATCGCTCTGATAAAGAAGTACAAAGCTTTAAATAATGTATGGGCTCATAGATGCGATATTGAATGAAGGCAAAAAGGAGTTGGTAATTGAAAATGGCTAATTGTGTGGAAGACTTTGTAACAAGGAACCAATGACAACATAGGTAGCAGAAATGAATTTGAGTTTGAAGGAAGCAGTCAACTACTTTGTGTGCATGTCCTCAATGATTTAAAAGGAGGTATGGGACTCATGAATTAGTTTGTGGGTCACCTGAGAATTAATTCCTCAGCATGGAACTCCACGCATTCGGATAATAAGGGCTACAAGGTCGATCTTTGCTTCTTAGCTATGACCAGAAACTGAGAGGAGATGCAACAACAATAAGAGATGCCATGCATAAGTACAACTGGGAAGCCAAAGGACATGTAGCAAAGTCTACCTTGCGCGAAGAGCCTTAGTAGAATAAAACCATCGCCTGTAATTGAGAAGAGTGGGGAGTTGAGCAGATGTGTGAGAGTATTTAGTTATGAGTGAAGCGCATACTGACAATGAGGTTGAAGCACCTAAGAGGACTTTTTCTATTAGTGCATCAAGAGTAGAGAGAGTGCTGAGTGGAGAATGGAGAGGATAGTGCTTAAGAGAAGTCAGTGAAGGGCCCTTCACGGTGAATGAAGAGCACAAAGTAAGTGTTTCTAAGAGAAGCAAAATGAGATATGTTGCAAGTAAGAACATAAAGAAGAGTGCAAAAGTTGAATTTGTAGGCAACCATTTATTGGTATTTTACTTGTATAACTATATGCCTCTATTTTCAGTTTTAAAATTATATGGAATAGTAGAATAGTGGAAAGGGTAGGTTGGTGCTTGCATTCTAAAGAGGTGTAGGAATTTACAGGGTAAGTTCCTCAGATAGAAAAACTAAGGAAACCGCTCACAAACATATCACAGATCAATACACCAGTATTCTTGACATAGTTAAAACCTCGAAGAGGAAAACAATACACAACCTCAGCCAACGCAGCCACTTCAGCAAATTTATTAATGTAAAAGAAAGAAAATTTACATAAGCTTCTCTAATGAACAAACACCTTACAAATGACCCTCCATGCTCTTTAAATAGATATCATGTACCAATTGAGTGTTATTCCATGTATCAAGTGTTGATAATATTGGGGAGAGAATTAACCTTCAAATCATTTCATGTCTAGAACATATCGTGACCGTCGGATTATAAGTTACAAAAAGTACATACTAAAGAAACACACTTTACCTAAATATACACTAGACCAAATTATACTTAACTATTTCCTATGTCTCGGAATATCTTAACATTCCCCCTTAAGAACAACCTGGGATAGGATTGAAGGATGTACAAATATGACATAATAGGAGAAGGAAGGAGGCATTAGAGCCTATGCCCCCTTAGTGACAACTTCCTTAAATCCAACCATAAATTGAAGTTTATTAAAGTTTGCCTCTCTGAGAGCATTTGTAAAGATGTTTGTAACTTGATCATCCGTTGAACAATATTGAAGTTTAAGAACATGGTCATGAATGAGCTTTATAATGAAGTGAATGTGTATTTCAATGTGTTTGTTGTGCTGATGTTGGACTGGATATTTGCATAGTTAAATGGAACTTTAATTATCACACCAAATTGTAGTCAGATGTTGCTGCTGAAAGACAAACTCTGACAAGATCTGACAAAGCCACAATGCTTGCTTACTAGCTTCTACGATGCCACGATACTCTTCTTCTGCTGAAGAAAGAGAAATGGCACTTTGTTTCTTGTAAGCCCAAGAGTGAATACATAACTTGTAGTAGACTTCTGATCCTCAGGGTGACCAACCCAATCAGAATCAGTGAAACCAACCAATAGAGGAGATGATTCTGCATTGCAATGAATCCCAAACTTAATTATACCTTGAACATAACGAAGTATTCTTTTAGCTTCTTTCCAATGACTTTCATGTGGGTTTTTCCTAAACCGAGCAATAAGGCCAACAACAAAGGAAATGTGAGAAAGGGTATGGGTCAGATGAAAAAGTTTTCCTACAACGTGATGGTATAAGGTATCATCAACTTCAAGGGAAGTACAAGTGACTCAAATGTTGGCTCTAGACTGAAAGGGAGAAGGTGCTGGCTTGCAGTCTTCCATGTAAAACTGGCGTAGAAGATCACAGGCATACATGGACTGGGAAAGGGAAATAACTTCCGTAGATTGCAAGACTTGAAGAACAAGAAAATAATGCAAGTGTCCTAAGTCTGTCATTTCAAACTACATTTTAAGGTTGGAATTCACATGGTTTATAAGGTTGGGATCACTACCAGTCAGGATAATATCATCAACATAAAGAACAAGAATGATAAGAGACTTACCCACTTTCTTGTTGTAGACAATATTTTCATAATGACACCTAGAAAAGCTAGAATCTAAACGAAAGCCATCCATTTTGGCATACCAAGCCCGAGGGGCTTGCTTAAGACTGTAAAGGGATTTCTTAAGCTGACATACAAGGCTGGAGTTTATTTGTATAAAGCAAGGAGGTTGTTCCATATAGATTTCTTCATGCAAGTACCCATGCAAGAAGGCAGATTTAACATCCATATGATGGACTTCCCATTTGAAAGAGGAAGCAAAGGAAAGAACAAGGCAGATCAAGTTCATTTTGGCAAGAGGGGAGAAGGTTTGAGTACAGTCAATGCCTTTGACTTGTGAAAAACCCTTAGCAAGAAGACTAGTTTTATGTTTATCACCTTTTCCATCTGGTCCAAACTTGGTTCTGTAAACCCATTTGCATCTAACAAGTTTTCATCCGTTTGGGAAAGGAACAAAGATCCCATGTATCATTTCCCAATAATGAATGATATTCTCCATTCATATTTGTGTCCCAATCTGGATGGCCTGAAGCTTCTGCAAAGGTATTAGGATCATAATCTGATGATGCTTTAGCCAGTAAAGAAGAGGCTCTATCGAACTGAGAACATGTACGTCGTCTATCTGTAGGATCAACTGCAAGAGCACCTACTACATCCCGAGTAGCACAGACCCATTTTGGAAGTTGAGGAGCTGAAGGATGATCCCGAGAAGGTGGGGGGAGGATTGTCATCCTCGATGTCATCATCCCAGGAAGAAATATTTTCAGAAGTAGAAGTGATAGAGAGAGGTGGCACATCCGCCGAACTAGGCTCGTAGGTGGATATATTTTAAACAAAATTTACATCTCTTCTAATGATAATATTTTTTTATTTAGGTGGAAGAAGTCTATATCCTTTGACATCTTCAGAATATCCAACAAAATAACATTTTTCACTCTTACGTTCTAAGGCTTTATGTTTTTCACTGGGAATATGGACCCATGCTTCACTTCCAAAATCTTGAAAGTGAGTTAAATTTGGTTTAATTGAGCTCCATGCTTCTTCTGGAGTGATATTATTTAAAGCCTTAGTAGTAGTGAGATTTACTATGTAATTTGCACAGTTAACTGCTTCTTCCCAAAAATTAAAACTAAGCCTTTCAGACTGAGGCATACAATTAGCAATTTCCTTTAAGGTGTGATTCTTTCTTTCAGCTACACCATTTTGTTGTGCAGTATATGGAAAAATATGTTGCAGTTGAATTCCATGTTCAGCGAAAAAGTTGATGAATTTGTTGTTAACATATTCTCCCCCATTATTAGCTTCAAAATTTGATGTCTAGATTGTTTCTCAACAAAGGCCTTAAAGGCCAAGAACATATTAAAGACTTCAATCTTGAGTTTTAAGAAGTATACCAAAGTGCATCCAGAGAAATCATCAATGAAAGTTAAGAAATACTTGTATCCAGAGAATGAAACAACTAAAAATGGACCACATAAATCATTGTGCAGAAGTTGTAATGGGGCTTAGGCGAGCTAAGAGGCACATTTTTCAAAACTATCCTGATGATGTCTTTCAAGTACACATATGTAACAAACACCATCTCTAGAAGATACCATAGGAAGACCTGTCACCATATTTTCCTTACATATATTTTGAAGGGAGCGATAGTTTATGTGACCAAATCGCTCATGCCAAATTTTGCTCACTTCATCATTATGAGCAACAAATACTGAGGGAAGGGTTGATGAAACAAAGTTTTTAAACTTATACAACCTTATAGAATCGTCAACAATGCTAGTAGCTAAAATATATCTAGGAACTCTTAGGTCCTTAATTACAACATCATGAGGTGAAAATTTAACGATTTTACCTTCACCTGAATGAGTTATCTGATATACAGATAGAAGGTTACAGGATAATGTAGGAACACATAATACATCATTAAATTGACCATTGTCTAGATGAATAGTTCCAGTCACTATAACACTAAGAGATCTATCATCAGGAACATATATATTTTTGGTATTACAATCATTTAAAGAAGAAAACATGGCTTTGTTTTTTACCATGTGATAAGAAGCTCCATAATTAATGATCCACACATGAGAATGAGAAGGAGAAGATACATTTAGTGCATAACCAGACCGAGATGCTTGACAACCACATGAAAAGATTGTTATTTCTGAAGATGAAGTTGAATTTGAAGAGTGCTCCAAATGGATTTTATGCTTATTCATTGCTTCTTCCAAGACTTCCATATTTTAAAGCATTTTGATTCTAAGTGGCCATCATGATTACAAGAGTTGTAATGTCTATTAGTCTTCTTCCTTTTGTTTTTATTTGTCGTATCATTTTCTTGAATTGATTTCTCATTTTGAGCCTAAAATTGCTTAGGAACCTTGTTTGGTTTAGGGCCATTCTTTTTAGCATGCTGCTTCTTAGGATTCTTTGAATTTGGTTGTTGTTGGGCTGCTAAGGCTTTCTTAGAAGAGTTTTCATTATTAAGAAGACCAAGATGTAAGTGCTTTTATTGTTCTCTTATTAGAGAATCACAAAAGGCATAAAAATAGGGGGACTTGTAGTCTTGTCCTTGAGAAAGAAAGGCTTCTCTTAAAGAATGGAAGGTGGAAACAAACAAATAATAGGTTGGTCCCAACTTAGTAAGAATGGAATAGATAAGGCTACCATATTCTTTCTTAACCTTAACACCTTCCAAGAGAAGTCTAAGCGTCTTGAACTTGGAAAAAAAATCTTCAATGCAAGAAAAATGATTGGGGTCCAACATAAGAAACTCACTTTCGAGTTGATGGGCTCTAATTTCGTTTTTAATTCCAAGAACTTTATTGAGTTGTTTCATTGCCTCATCAGGGGTATCAAGTTATACGACATGGAATATAAGGTCTGCAGAAATAGACATGCCTATCAATTTATGTGCTTTATTTTGCCTATTTTCGCATTTGGCTTTCTTATCTTCATCTTTAGGTTTAGCCTCTTGGCCTGAGGCTATTCTATAAATACCTTTACTTCTAAGTAAATACTCAATGTAGGACAACCATTGGAAGTAGTTGGTTTTGTCAAGAATAACTTGGCATGAACTTTCCATTTTAACATAAACTGAAGCTATAGATGCCAAAACTAATTGTTCCAATGGAAAGATCTTGAAAACTTAGGCCGATAAAAGAAATGGCTCTGAAATTGACTTCCAGATGAAGAAGTTATCTCTTTTTGAAGAAACATTGTTGAAGATGCCGATGAAGTATGTGAATGTGTGGAAGAGAATGATAATGTTATATTTAAAAAAAATCTTCCCGCCCCCCTCGCCCCGGCCACCCCCGCCGCCTGCCCTCCAAACTTAATCTTATTTAGTTACTTTTAAGAAAATTTATGTGACCCACTTCTATAAATAAGTGAAAGTCACTGTTACAATGGTGCTTTATGAGCTACCCACTAAATTGTAACTTAAATAAAAGATAAGAAAACTTTAGAATTACAAGTGACTCACTTTTTATAATGGGTGAGAACACTTTTACATAAAGTAACTTTAAAACATAAGTTCCATTTACTTTTTGAAAAAGCAACTCAAAAAAAAGAAAAACTTGAACCCAAACCCTTTATTCTCATAAAGTAACTTTGGACCAAGTGAGCTAGTTTAAAAAGTTAGTAATTTTTGGAAAAGAGGAAGGGTGTTTTTTTATTTCATCTTAATTTTAATTTTAATATTTTTTTTAAATCACTGAAGCTTTGGAGTGCTTGCTTACTTGTGAAAACCCTTTTTTTCTACCAAAAATAAAATTACACAACCCAAAACGGACATGCAAAAAAAACAAACCTTATAACTTAAAGTTAGATTTTGCCGGAAACTAAGTATTTTCTTCAATATTTCTGATTTTCCAAGATCACACTAAGACGCGGTGGAAAAGAGCATACACATGAGAAAATTCCTTCCTTTTTGTTTCTGATTTTCCCAGATTGCACAGAGTCACAGGGAAAAGAGAATACACGGAAATGAAAGGTATGAATCCAGTAATAAAAATAAGAGAGATCAATAAACTGAAATAACAGAGATATCAATAACTAAAATTACAAATAAAGACTGTATACCTCCAGATTTTAAAAATTACGTAGTTAGGGCTACCAGAAACCTTTTCACGTGAAACGAAAAGGGTTCCTCACTAGAACAGATGCTCTTAACACAATAGAGAATTCCTCTCACCCTGAAAGGAGTCATAAACGCTAGATTTAGGCAACAGTTGGATGTAGCTATACTGGCTTCAGATTTGGATCACCAATAGATGTGGCCCTCAAATAGCTTTGATACCATGTAGGAATTTAGAGAGTAAGTTCCCTAGATAGAAAACGAAAGGACAGCACTCACAAACAGATCACAGATCAATACACCAATATTCTTGACGTGGTTAAAACTCTCAAAGAGGGAAATAGTCCACGGCCTGAGCTATCGTGGCCACTTCAGGAAATTTATTAATGTAAAAGAAAAAAAAATTACATATGCTTTTCTCATTAATGATCACCTTAAAAATGACCCTCCATGCTCCTTAAATTGAGATCATGGACCAAATGGGTGTTAAGCCACGGATCGAGTGTCAATAATACCAAGGAGAGAATGAATCATAGAATCACTTCATGTCTCTAACATATCGTGACCGTCAGATTGTAAGTTACAAAAAGTACACACTAAAGAAACACACTTTACCTAACTATACACTAGACCAAGTTATACTGAACTATTTCCTATGTGTCCGAATATCCTAACAAGAGTTTGGTGCCTATTGGCATGGTGGTGCTTGCTAACAAAAGGCAGTTTGGTATTTGCATACTAAAGAGTTTGGTGCCTCTTGGCAAGTCAGTTCTTGCTAAACAAAGGGGGTTGGTGCCTCCTATGTGTGGGTTCTGACAAACAAACAGATGTAATTAAGTGGGTTCTTAATTTACATTATAAACAAACAACAAAATTGGTGTTTTTTTCCCTTTGGGACTATGTCAAATGTGTGTTGCTCATGTGATTCTTATTTGAATATGTGTCTGAAATGTTATTGGTTCATTGTTTTGTGAAGGAATGCTCTCACAAGTTAAAGAACATAAGAAGGGACTATAAGCATAGTAAGAAAAAGAAAAAAGAGTTTCTTAATTACTGATTGACCCCCCCCTCAGCAATTCCTTATTCCAATAGACAATAATCTTGGTCGAACCTCTACGCATTCTCGATTAGAGAAAAATCATGCTACAAAAGTGACCATTTACTCAATTGACTTCAACGAGAAGAGGCTACCTAAAAAGATGAAACAAAGATTCTATTCGCGAGGAATATTCCAATCTGTTTTGTAGGCGAGGAAACACCAAGGATGGTGTTTCACTCAAGGGGAGGAATATGTAACAACCCTTGATGAAATGTAAATATTTAATTTACTTTTACCACAAAGACCTAGAAACTTTAAATGTTTAAAAGTTCATTTTAATTATTTTTGTTGAAAAAATATATCATGATAAGTCTTTGAATTCACGAGAAAAGATGCAAAAGGAGATTTTCAATTGCTATATAGTTAAAGGCAATGACTTCTCTCTCTCCCTAGAGATAAATATGTCAATGGTAAAAGCCAAGGAAGGAAAAAGAAGGAAGAAAACACCAAAGGCATCCTATTGGAAGGAGGGCAGAAAAAGTGAATTTCAGAAACCTTGGAGAAGATGTTGATAAGGTAGACATGATGTTGTCATTAAGGTACTCTTGAGCCGGATTGCGAGCTAATGGAGACCTTAAATTAAACTTAAATTTACAAGTTCTTGACTAAACTCGGAGCCTTGATGCTGGAGAATATACCATTTGGGTCATTGTCTATCTACTATTCTGGAGACTGAAAGGTTCGAATGGAGAATCAAACATAATTTCCATTCTTGTGGTTGGGAAGAGATGTGTTTCTCTGAGTTGAATTATTTGGCTATTTAAATTTAATTAGATAAGTACATTTGAACTATATTTGTGTTATTATATAAATCAGTCTTTTGGTTCTTGAAAGAAGAGTAGATGAAATAATATTCTTTGGTTATGACAACAGGTGTTGTTGGAACAAATGGCTATAGTTTCTTTCATGATAATGAAGAAATAAAGTTATTTTCTTTTCTAAAAAAATAACATGTTCTCTTTAATGATGTTTGAGCATACATAGTACTTTTAATAATGTAGAAAAAAGAAGAAATTATCTAAAATGCTATAGGAAAATCTTGACATGAATCTTAGGAAGTCTAGCAAAGAACAAGTTGAGTTTGATACTCACACTTTATAGGCATGGTGAGAAAAACACTAAACGAGATCACACACTTAGCCATATGGATGGCTAACTCCAATATTGCCATGGAGATGTTTAGTCTAAAACAAACCAATTAAAAAAATGCATAAAGGTTATATACAGAATTGGTTAGTCGACTATAGATAAATAAAAACATAAGTTGCTAAGTTCTTAGATGAGACAGTAACAACCAACATTGGGTGCACAAATCTAGAAGAAAACCTTTATGGGTGAATTCTAGTCAGGCTTAAGTCCAAAATGAACCTCGAGAATCAATTTGTACTAGTATGAACCAATGAAGAGGTTCAATAACATTACTAGGTTATGGTAAATAAATTTGAATGAACTTTGATAAATGAAAAATTGTTAATTAACATATTACGAGATTGTTTCTTTAAAAGGAAAAAGAGAAAGTAACTTGGGACCAAATTTAAGGTCGTCTTAGAAGATTGGTAAGGGACCAATTTAGTTTCCAGGCCAAGCTAGAGCAATCCAGCATCCCATAATCAGTTATGGACCCAATAACAAAAGATATGACTATGCAAGGGTTACCTTTGCAAGGGAAATGTCTTGAGCTCATCAAGACTAATAAATTGTGGGGGATTTTTCTTCCCCAAAAATTTAATCAGTCAACTAAGAAATTCTTAAGTAACAATTGAACGTGGTGTACCGAAAAAGAATAAAAATATACATCATCTTATTCACAAATCATTTCCTTAACAACATTTTAGAAGTAGTCAATTTTTAACATGGTACCAAAGTGCAAGAAAATTGATAGGTTCATACACAAGAAGAGCAATTATGAGTTTAAGCTCGAGCAGTAGAATCTTCTTCCAATTTAATACATACATAGCACATACATAAACTAGAACTATTACTCTCGAAAAAAAAGAAAAAAAGAAAGAAGAAAGATTAATATATTATAATATATATATATATATATTATATATATATATTATAATTACTATATAATATGGGTTTTATCACATGGACATGCACTATTCGATGGTAATGGACTAACCTTTCTCCATGACTTTTGTAGGTTTAATTCAACACCATATTCTAGAAGTGTTATTAGAAAACCCTAGTATCTTAGATAAGCATGTGGTTGAAACAATTAAATGGCCAAAACTCCAAGGTAAACCTTCCAAGATATCAGAATACAGAATTCAAAGAAAACCTAGAAGAGAAGAATCGTAAAGAGAGTATGCTAAACCAGCAGATCCTCCCAACATTATAGTAAGACAAGCATGATAACGATAAAAGAAAAGAAACTCTAACTTATATGAAAATAACCTGCAACATTGAAGGAGCAAATTAACCTTGTTCAAAAAATGAAACACTTGGTAAAATATGTTGATACTGTAAAAACTTACACTTGATACCTGAAAGAGATTCATGCCAAGCTAGAAGTGTTTGAGCTAAAAATAAAACAAATTAAAAATAGATATATCAAAAGTTATCTCATTAATAACCCTTCCTTAAAATAAATATACGACAGAGGCCAACAACTATTGCAGGAGGGATTATTGCCAACCCTTCCTCGGAACCAAAGCCATTTTATATAGTACCATAAGTTGAGGAGATTATGTTCTCTTTCATAGCTAGTGAACATGCAATTCATCAGGAGATACTCAGGACCACGAAGAAACTCATGAATTTTAGATTGTAAGGATTTAAGAGAGCCAATTCTAGCTAACTGGAGGATAAAATTTCTCCCTCTAACAAGAGTATAGTGCAAAGCCTTCATTGCAATTTGTGACGAACAAATGACAAATGGAGTGGCGGGAAAAACTGGGTAGTTACCCTTAACTCGCGGAGAGACAATTGAGCCATCGGATCTGATCCGTAATAGATCGATTGTCAGAACTCTTCTAGTTGTTAAATTATCAAGGATCAGAATGATCGATGAAACAAGTGGGATAGCTGCTGTCAACGAATATGGTCATACAATTTAATTGTAATAAAACCATAGACAAGATTGTATACTCTTTGTCAAACGAGGACATAATATTCGAACATGAAAAATGTTGGCATAAAACATAAGTAAGTGGCATATAAATCTACAATGACAAGTGCTGAATAAAGAAACTCCATGTAAAGTTAACAAACTGTAAAGTATATTAAATTACTAGTGTATCGAGAGCTAAAGTATTAACAATAATAACTATACCATCCTAAATGTTCATGATATCACTAACATTCATAGAGAAGGAGTAAAATGTAATTTTTTATTTTTGTGTCATAAATATTACAATAAAATTATGTATTAGTTTTTAATATATTTAAATTTAAATAATTAATATTTTTTAAATAGCAACGGTAAAATCATGTTTAATTCTCTTTTGTATATATAACATTTTAAACAATTTCCTAATATAAATTTTACATGTTGTAATCCATTTATATTTATGCCGTAAGGCGTTCTCTCTGAGATCAACTATCCTAGATGCCTCGGTGTCATAATTTGTACCGTTGGATATTTTGTTAGACGATTAAATTAAGATCATCTGTTGATTTGAATACCATAACGGTTGCATACAAACTACTTTCCCTGGGGATTCAAACGGTGCGTGCTTTGGATAAACGTGTTTATTTGCGGTGCGTGCTTTGGATAGCTAATCGGTTGCTCTCCCACAATCTTGATATGGCTACTGTCCACCTAGCACATGCAGTGAGAGGTTCAACAGACCATTCAGGCACCTATGTCACAGGTGGACCTAACGATTGCTACGCACACTGGGCTCAGTTCAATTTCCTGTTTTATTAGTCCCTGCCCTCCGGGCCTGGCAGGGACTATAGTAATCGGTTTTGGCCGGTTACTATTAGTTCTACACGCGAATCTATAAAAAACCGTATTCATTAACCTAAGTTTCAACTTTATATTTCATAAATCACTTTTTTTAAACCAATACGAAATCTCTACAGCTATTTGGACCACTAAGAATTTTCACCATATTATTTGGCCTCATATCGAGGTCAGGGTCTTGCCAAACTTAGGATAAATCTTGATTTAAGATATGGATTCAATCAATTTTTTGAACATGGGAACTAATGCTAGCATTGCATTAGCATTAATTCACTAA
Source organism: Pinus taeda (assembly GCA_000404065.3). Taxonomy (NCBI): domain Eukaryota; kingdom Viridiplantae; phylum Streptophyta; class Pinopsida; order Pinales; family Pinaceae; genus Pinus; species Pinus taeda. The sequence goes on along the minus strand of APFE031430122.1, from coordinate 17,054 downwards.
CATTAAATGTTGACGTGAGATATCAGTGAACTTTATAAGTTTCGCAAGTGTGCATGCATGTTGAGGTGCCCATCGTTGAAGTTGGCAGCTGGATATGTGCTGTCGAGCATAGGGGCGGTGATCGCTTCTTCATAAGAGCCGACCTGCGTGGGAGCCTGCCATGCTCCGTTGATCTGGACCTGCGTGGGAGTCTGCCATGCTCCGTTGATCTGTTGCTCTTTGTAAAGGAATCCCCGAGGTTTTCATGCGACGGCAGGGAAATTTCCAGGCCATCTACAATCGAGGGGAAAGATGCAGCTGTACTTCGGTGCTCTTCGCAGCCCTCCCCAGTCACCCCGACATGGATATCTCGCTCTGCAAGGCTGCCAAGGTCCGCTTTTCTGTGGCTTATGCCTGTTAATATGTAAGTACCCCGAGCGCCTGCAATTAGAATTTTATAAGTACCCCGAGCGCCTGCAATTAGAATTTTGATATCTTAGTTAGTGATTCATATTACAAAGCTGTAACAATATGGCAAATCTTAACCTGACCATGCCTGACCATAGCTGCAGGTGGGAATAATTTCCTCTTCTACGTCGAGAATACTGCACTACGTTAAAAGGCAATGATTTAATGAACCGTGTGTATAGAAAAGAACGATCACTACAGTCCGAAAGTCCCTCAACTGGTAAGCGAGATCTTTGCGTGTAAATTATTTCTACAAACGAACAAGCTTCACACAAACAAAAGAAAATAGCATGCACAAAATTACTTGCAATCTGAAATACAGAACAAAGTAACGATTCAAATGAAAGAAGCTTAGAATGCCCTAAACGCATTGTGAAAATGAACTATGAAATTTTCAACATGAAACAATTTCATTTCCACATGCGCAAATAAACAAGTGCATAAGATCCACTACAATTACGGAGTTTGATTAACTAACTTCTACCCGATCAAAACAATATACAGGTCAAAATTTCGCCAACGCTAATCGACGGGTATTTATAAGAAGAGTGAAACTGAACGGAGATTCTTCTGAGTTGTTTGGTTTTAATCCTTAACAGAATAAATAAGCAGGTAAAAAAAACTGAAAATTTAGCTTAATTCAACCGGGCAGCGGACAGCAATCCTAAATCGGAAAACGAAGTAAATATCTGTAAAGCTAGCGTCAAATAGTAACTTTTTAAAGGAATGATAGAGAACTGTAAACAAAAGAAGTACAACGATGCTGTTATGTAATAAACCCATAGACTAGCTGGAATACATGACTGGAAAACACTCAAGTATTGTACTCACCTGAACAGTACATAGCAGATAGTAGCAACAACGCAAACACGAGCAGACCAACATTGAAAGAAGGTCATTTCCTCTGCACAAAACTGCACAAACAGTGGCTGCGTGCTACTACAATGTTGAATTTCAGAACTTTAATTTAGAGATTATCATAAAGTCCCAAAATCCAGAGAAAACAAAAAATTACAGAAGAAATCGAAGGAGACAGCAAGGAAAATCCCAAATTTAGCAAAATTTTGTGCCTGTGGAAGCAGAAATTGATTTATAACAACAATGATGGCAATCGTTCTTACATGCTGCTTGACACCTGCAATGCAGAAAACACCTGCCATTCATGTAAGGAACCCATCTATGTTCAAATGGGCAGGTAGGGACCCACGTATTTCAAAGTGCGGCATAACTTGACTTAGTTGATGGCATTCTAAATACAATTATTATTCTCTACGCCACACAACAAGAATTGTAAATGTCCCCTGTACATCATCATTGTTGTGGCTGTATTAATACCAACAGACGGCTGTGCCTATTATGCGTCACTGTAGCGGCTGATTACTTCCAAAGCTATGATCACCCCCACTAAATTGGTCTCGCCTCTTCCGAATAAACATATTTTACTTTGGAAACTTCCAATCATTTTCTTTGTCAACAGAAATACATGAATGCCATGGAATGTATAAAAGAATGGTGGTTGTATTAATACCAACAGATGGCCATTATCAACGACAACATAGTTTGTGCTGCCATGCCCAGACCATGGAGAAACTTAGCGTTATTCGGAGAGTATTTACACCAACATCATCGGTTCAATCCTGACGTAAAGCCAACCCCCGTGGCCGGAATCCATGAATTACCAGAAATGAATTGACCAACTGTGCAGATAGTAGCAATAGCGCAAACACGAGTTTCAAATCGCTGTTGCGAAGGAGGTTCCTGATTCATGTCCTGCAGACCAACCCTGAATTTCGTAATCTTGCCTCCAGGTCTAAACCAAACTTGCTTCAGGAATGTACCTTCCGCGGGCTATAGCGCTCGGAAGACAATCTGTGCACAGACAGAAGCTGCTTTGCCTTTCTGATTCTCCTCGTTCATGCGATTTATTTCTCGCAGTATGGTCATCTGTATGAATTACAGGGCGTTTCATAAGAGTCTCTTTCTGTGCTGTTGCGTCTAGAGAAGGCCGGCGAAGAAGACGATGAATTATCCTGTGCCACGTTTTGCTCATGCGTCATGCTTGAAATACTTGGACTCCATGCATGCCCCTATGATTTACTTATAGCATTAAAGAATTAAAAATTGATAATTAGAATACATGAATGTGAAAAGATATTCGAGAGTATAATACGCCATGTTAATGTAATCTTTATAAACGTTTTTGTATAAATGAGCATCTTAAAGCAATGTTTGACTATTGGTAGAACTTAGCTTCACACTGAAGGCACGTGAAGAGCCACGGGGAAGGCAAACCCAACCGATATTTAACAGCGTGTACATAGTGGGGAGTTGGGGGTGGATTTAGATGATATTACTTTCACAACAGGCTACTTTTGGCCATTTTTAGCTACCAGTATCCATTCAGTGTGGCAAAATCTGTATCCAGAAGGGCATCGAACTCACAAGCTCCACGGTGATTTTAACAGATAAAACCATTTTGCTTTCCTCCCACTGATAAACGACTGACCAAGTAAATCACGGGTGTTTGTAAGAAACCCATAAACTACTATGCACCATGTTAGTCCCTGCTTGATAAACTACTATGCATCGTGTTTGGCCGCCCTTATCTTGATTGCAGATTCACTTAGCATACTTATACTGATCGTTCTGATTCTCTTTTCCCTGCTGGTTGTGGTTGTGTTTGTCAAAAGAGCCCAGAATAGAGAAAGGAAGGAAGAATGAGAGCAAGAGTTCTGGCCACATAGATTCCCATACAAGTAAGTACGCCTCGCCAGTGTGTATAAATATGTATGTGTCACCTCTATGAGATTCGACCCTCAACTGGAGACGACTTGCATTACAGTTCGCCCTTCTGGTCTTTCAAAGCAGCCTTCAAGAGCTTCTTTCTTCCAGTTTTTCCGACCTCTTCCCATTCTGGTATGCACTGAAAGGAAATGAAATCACGGTCTCGACGGTCTGCAGTCGGGTAGCTCCTTCTTTATCACTGGTAAACTCAAGGGCTCACTCTGAATTAGACGATGGCTCCTTAAATGACCATCAATGGCTTCCTCGATGACTAGTGTCGTGTCTCCCTATGATTTACATGGCAGAATTCGTTGAACGTTCTGCAGTTGTCATTGAAAGTGCTGGCAAGGGTTTCAACCTTGGACGCTGCAGAAATGCGGAGAAATTGCTGACCTAATAGATTTCAGCAATATCTATGTATACAAACATTGTGACATGAATGAAAGTGGAAACTCATTCCTGTGTCCCACCAAGAAAGAAACAAGGAAAGAAGCAACGAAGAAGAAGTAAAATGTCTGGAGCCCCACTACCATAGGACTTCATAGGGTCCGTCGCCTCAGTTCCTGTCTGGTGTTATGGCAGATCTGGACGAAGGCATCCATGCACATTTT
>APFE031430118.1:97681-108411 GCA_000404065.3 Pinus taeda | reverse complement strand
TGAAGTCCCTACAACCTCTAAGCTCAGAGCCACTACACAACCAAATCGAAAAACAAACCCAACAAGAAAAACTCCTAGGAATTTCACCTAAAACCCTGATGCTAATGAAATTAAACCAAGGAAAGATTTCAACCAGTCACATGCAGGTATGGGCAGAGGATAACCACTAGAAAAACAAAATAAAACTAATTTAAAGAGCAAAATTCAAAATTTTCAAAAATTTAGCAGGGTACACAGGTTCAGAGCTTACACAGGTGCGGGTACGCTCTGTGCACAAAGTAAAAGTGCGTATAGGTACGCACTGTGATACACGTGCAGACTGCGGACTTCGACCAAAGTAATGAAAAATAAAAAACAAAGCTAAATCCACTAAGTCTACCCAAATCCACACACAACAAGCCGAAAACAGAAACAAAAAGGCAAGTTTCTCAAGTCAAAGAAAAACGAGGAAAACAATCAAGTCCCTAGCGGAGTCGCCATTTTGTCACGCGGGATGAGTCGATCTTGCGGACAAGATAGACCTTCCTAGAATCTAATGAAGACCTAATGACAAACAAACCATCCAGACACTATCTTTCTCTAAATTCGTTTTATAAATAATGGCAAACAAATGTGTTTAAGGCCTACCTGATGTCCAACGCAAGTTTGGAGATGCCTTCGCTCCTTTGATCCAAGTAAGTTCCTTTGTCACAAATCTGCATACACAAACAAGGCAAACAATTAAATAGCACCTGAATAACCAGTATTATAAAACATATTTAACATGAAAGTCAAGGAGTCCATGAAACAAACAACATGAGATACTTGTTGAGAAAAATGAGTTTGATTGTATTAATTCAAAAGGAGAAGAACTTTATAACCTTTGCGTTGATGTTGTACAAGCTCCTCCCAGGGTCCAACAAGAAGTCTCCTCTACTTTGACAAACTCCACTCACTCCCCAATGAAGCCAAAAAGGTATGTGATCTCTCCTCTTAATCTCAAATAGGAAGTCTTGATTTCACTAGCATTTACCCTCAAAAGTTCAGCTTCTAACCTCCCCGGCCACTAACCCAATGCCTCAATTTATAGTGCAATGGAGATCAGTTACCAGGTCCTCCTTCAAAGGGATAGCTCCTCTTAACAAGGGATTAGTTCCTCCTCTTATGGGATGCATGAACCACTTGGAGCAAATAATCCACGTAACAAATCCTTCTAGAAAACTCTAGAATTAACCCAAAGTGAGTTTTTTAAGATAAAAATTGCGCCTTTTGACTTTTCACAGGGGTACGCACCTCCCCTTTACATTACAAGAGCGTATAAGTATGCAGATATCCTAAACAAAAGGTGCGGGCCCGCAGGCAAAAGTGAGAGAAAGTGCGGAACTAGAGTTACATTGCTTTTTTGATGTCTTTCTCTCATTTCTAAAGCTTGTTTTGAAGAGATGAGGTTTGAGACTTGCTTAGGAAGCTGGTATAGGTGGTGATAGACCCATACCGACTGCAAATAATCAATATGACGATATTTTTGTGTAACAGCACGGTTATATAACAGTCAATATTTCTTGGTAAAGACCCATATTATCCCATCAGTTGGCTCACACAGTGAAGCCAACCTAAGAACCACAGGTCAAGAGGGAGATAGAGGAATACTTGGAGTAGCTGAGACAAATTTCTACCAAGGAAGACTTGGAGGTGAATGGACAGAACATGCAAAACAACATTGGTCGCCTTGTCCAAGTGCAGACAATGTTTCTCATGCTTCAGAAGGAAGTTGAAACTGGTTCCAAATCATTGTACCCAGATGCCATGGAGGCTAGAGTTTGATTCCAACTAGGCACCATCACACAGTTTGGGGATATCATCACACAATACCAAGCTTGGCACCGATACATGACCAAGAAACACCAATTGGAAGTTGTTGAGCTTGAGTTTTCCCAAACTCAAGCATGATAGTGTTTTGTATTGTTAGGTTGTCTAGTTGGCTCTACCCTATTTTGTTTTATATGGGTACGAGTGTAAATTGTAATATTATTTGGAATTAATTTGTAAGTGGAATTTGGGATGTGAAGAGTCATGATGTAATATAATTAGTTATTTTGTAAATAAGTTGAGTCATGAGGATAGTCAAGAAGTCACAAAGGGGAGTTGAAGAATCACCCACTTTTTTATAAATACAACCTCATAACTCATGTAAGGGGCTTTTGGGGAGCCATGCTTTTGGCTAGGCTTAGGCTTAGAGTTGGGAGCTTAGGATTTTTGTGAGAGCCTTGGCTTCTACATAGCATAGAAGAAGTATGTTTCTTTGGAGGAGCAGGTGATGTTGACTTCATGTTCCACTATTGGGGCTAGTAGTCTTTCAATGATGTATGTATGATTGGAACTTTCACTTAATAAAAGCTCAAAGCTAGCACATTTTCATGCATATGTTGTAAATATAGTAGGACTATTCTTATTATGCTTGTAATATATGTTATTTAACTTACACTTATGCTTATGAACTATTTCGTTTGCATTGGTATGAACCTTGTTGAATGCTTGTTGTTGCATTAATTCATCATTTTTAACTTGTGAAATATTTCGCATATCATCTTGTGATGTCATTATGCTCATGTGTTCCTTTCAAGTTGTGTACTATTACAATATTTTAAGGGGTTCACTCATTTTCCCTTCTACGTGGTAGAACCTTCATGCATCACACTTGACTCTCCGCAAGGTCAAAATTTTTCTCACTAAAGTCACTATACAAGACTCTATGTGTAATTGCAGCCAAGGCATATCATAGCACCCACTGCATCGACAACCGGGTTGTATTCCAGATGGGACTCCTACACCAAATAGTATGAGGTCTAATTGGGAATTCATATCGGAGAGATCCCCTAAATGTTGGCGGGTCCATCACCATCAACAAATTATAACAAATTACATATCGATATGTGCGATAGAATATTTTTGACTTAAGATGCATGATGCATGTTTATAACCACATTGAAGAGTAGTAAGTAATAAAGTCTATTGCAAAATTGTGCTCATGAAATTTGAACCTTGATGAGGATAAAAGACAATAAAACCTTTTTTCACTTATGCACAATCTTGAGCACTCATTAGTGAAAATGAAAATTGACTGCCAACATTTGCATATACGACAATATTAATGATACATTTAATGAACATGACTAAAGTTACAATGCACTACTTATAATGAGTGAATGAATGAAAGTAAAATATGGGGAATGTCCTTGAAGAGGATAATAATTTTTTTAAAAGGACATTGGAAGAACCCCTTTAGATGTTAAAAATAAACAATGAGTTGAGTAGTGAAACTTGACTGTAATAACAAGTTGTTGGTTGAGTCTTGTCATGGTTGCATTAAGATGGTTTGTAGCATTGATTAGTTAGTGTTTCGTGACTAACTATTAAAACTTATTTGCATGATTTGGATTTGATTTAAGCTTATTTCAAGTTGTAAACAAGTGATTATGGTAGTACTTCATGTGTTGGTATATTGGTAACAATACACTGCAGGAAATTGGAAATGTTTGGATTTTACCCTAATTGTTATTGAAATTTACACATTAATGAATATTTGCACGTAATTTTATGCATGATAGTATTGTATGCATGAAACTAAAATGATTTTGAAAGTGAATACTTGTTTAAACAATGCATATTTATGACTAATGTTGTTGATGGGATTAAGCTAGGGTAGCTTAATGGCAACATGAGAAGAACATAAAATGTTGCAATGCGAATTACAACCATAAATGAGAAAGTATAATGTTATGATATTCATGATTGTGTTATTTGGAAAATCATAATGTATACCACATATATGTCATATATGCTTCCTGTTAATCTAGATATTGTGGACTCACGTTGAGGGTCAAGTATGAATGTATGATGTACATAAATGTTTCTTTTATTTTAATGATAATGTATGTATGGTTAGTTATGTAAATTACTATAGGAAAGAGTGTTGAAGAAGAATTTTGCATGCCAGACAATTGTGGATAGTTGTGAAAGTCTAGGTGGCATTGGGTTGATGGTGGTTACCTACCCAAAGGAGTTGATGACACTTGCCTACCCAGATTTCCTCTCCTTGGAGATAGATGATATCAGTAAGGGAAAAGAGTTAGCCAAGATGGTGAGAGGGGAAAACGCTTGAGGAAACTCTGTTGATTTTGGAGCTTGTTGGAGGAGGCCCAAAATCTTTATAGATGGGGCATTGTTTGAGGAATAGGTAGGACACTGTTAAGAGGAATCTTGTATTGGACCTTGTGTGGTCATTGGAATTCTTCAGTCGGTTGGCCATTGGAATTCTAGAATGGACCTGATATGGTCTTAGTCATAGAAATGTCTAGATGTGAAAATGACTCAATCTGGTTATGGAAACCAGTTCCCATGGGTTGGGAGGAGCATGTTTTTTCCACTATGGTTCTCATAGTTGAACAAGTTAGCTAATGAGATAAGTGATGTGTTAAAAATGAATTTTCCATATAATTGCGTAAATATTTTATCTACATCTTGACAGGAAATGAGTCTAGTGTTCAGAAAGGAATTACTGGAAGTGTAAGTTCCCTTATTATATTTCTAATTTTTTGAATGTCTTAGCAAGGGCTAAGACAATATGCACTTGCCGCATTTATTGATCACTTTGATGATTAGAGAGGATTAGGTGCTCTCTGATTGCTTTTAGAAGTATTGTGTGGATGTATTTAAAGAGAGCTAAGACAATGTGCACATGGCATAGTAATTTATCATTTTGATGATTAGAGGGTTGGTGCTCTCTAAGTATCTGTAGAAGTATTGTGATTAAAATATCATTTAACATTGCAAAATTGATTGATAGTTAAAATTATTTCATTTGATTGAAAATTTTGTAACTAATATGATTGAATTTGTTGGTCATACATTACAGGGTACTTGACATGGAGCGTTGATGGGTTTTCCAACCATTATTAGAGTGCTTGCATAAAAGTGATTATGACTTCCAAGAGTAATTGGTAAGTTGGTATAGAGATTTTTTTTTGTTTCTATGAATTTGAATAATGGCTAAGTGATGAAAAGTAGAACTTGCATATCTTTGTAGTTGTAAATGCTTATGACTATTGATAAAATGTTATTGTTTTGGTCTGTAAGTATTTCTTTGAAATGAAATCCTTCATTTTAAAGGGGAAGTATTCCCTTTTAGGTGGTTTATATTGCTATATCATGAGTAACAATTAGTGGTAAACATTGAGGACAATGTTTACTTCAAGGAGGGGAGTATGTAATATCCCTACTGTGGAAATCCTCATAAAAACCCATACATTTACCAAGTGAAGATATTACCAATTTAATATATATAAAAACATATTAAATATCTGGATAAGTTCTTGAGCCATTTGGCCAAGAATTAGTTAGGGTTTGGTTCATGATAACCACCCTTTCACTCTTTTCTTGATGTCTCTATGATTTAGAAAAGAATACGAAGAAAAAAAACATGGTGTAGAGGACAAACCTTGTTGGTTTAGAAGTGCAAAGAGATGAAGTTTATATCTAAGAATGTTATTTAGGCAAAGAAATGTGGACAAAATATATATATGCCATGTGTGAAGATTATTGGGCAAAGACCCAACGTTAGCAACTCTGGTGTGACATCCCTAGAGGTGCCATGAAGGATAATGACCATTAAAAGTCAAAATATTGAGTGGATATGGTTGGCATTGCATAAACGATCCCACTCAAAGAATGACTGGACATAATACCAATTGACAACGTCAAAAAAAATATCCCACCCAACAAAATTACAACTTAAACCATTAAAATATTCCCTCTACACTCAATTGAGATCAACAAAATAATCTTAATTCGATGGGTTTGACCTGTGCATGGGGCTCGTCAGCCAATTTTAGCCATTCAAAGATAAGTATCTTTCATTACTAAAAATATTTTAAAGGTTTATTTACCTAAGATTAAATATGAAAATTTAGCTTTGTTATGTTTTTAAGAAAGATTGCTTATGCATCTTGTGTGTGAAAAACAATAAGAATCAAGATTTTCTCTTGGAAAGATTTACTTTGTTCTTGTGCATTAAAAGATAGATTAATATTCTTATATTTTTGGAAATATTTACTGGATTATGTTGCAAAAAAAAAATCTTTATTCTCTTGATTCTTGTGCATTAAAAGAGAGATTAATCTTATATTTCTGGAAAGATTTACTCGATTTTTTTGCAAAGAAAAAATAAAAAGAAATTATTCTTGTTATCTTCTTGGAAATATTTCATGTAAATCATTCCATAAAGAGATAACTATTCATTCCTTAAAAAAAGAAGGATTTCTTATAAATCTTATGCATAAAAGATAAATTAATGCATATGAACCCCACACATAAAAGATAATGAAGGCTATGTTTTTTTATAAAAGATAATGAAGGCTATGCTATTTTTAAATTGGAAAAGAATGCAAGAAAATTATATGTGAAAAGCTAGGATTTTGTGTTGGGAATATTCACATAGTTTTTATGCATTAAAATGCTTGAAAAGGGACAAGTAGCTATGAATTTTTGGTTCGATAGAATGGATACCTTTTGTGGAGGTTGTTGAAAAAGAACACATTTTTCTATGTAAATAGTTTTGGTAATTATCATATAAGCATAGTAAAAGTAAAATTGATTATATTAGTCTTTAGGAAAATAATGCACATAATTATCATTTGCATAAAATATTAGCCATGTTATTTTAAAAACATTGCATGGTAAAAGATAAATTAGTTGTGTTAATTCTTTGGAAAGAAAAACATATGAATTCTTGTGCATTAAATAATAAGAATGAGGATTATTTTCTTGGAAACTTATTTTTGAATCATGTGCATATAGAAAAGAACCCATGTTGGTTTTTAGAGAAGATTGTGTGTTTGTATGCATAGAAGGAATGATGATTGTGTTAAAAGAACACATGTTTCATGCACAAAAAGTTTAAGTCATGCTATTTTTTTATAAAGAATGCATGTGAGCTTTGCTTCAGAAAAGATAAAGAAACTCGGTTATTTAATTAAAAAGAAAAAAAAAAGATTGCATGACATTATGTGTGGGAAGTTGGCCTATTAATTTCTTTGAAGTTATTCATATGATTTCTATGCATTAGATTCTTAAAGAGAACCACTAGACTCTTAAAGAGGAATATGTGCTTATTTTATTAGATTTTCTTGATGTGATATATGCATAAAATAGAACTACCATGCTTGATATTTCTTCACAAGAAATAAGTTCTTTGTGTACACCAAAATAGACTAATATGCTTGATATTTATTGAGAGGAAATAAGTTATATGTATGCACAAAATACAAATACTATGTTTAATATTTATTGAAAAGAAATATGTTATTTTCTTGCACAAAATATAGAAATAGTGTGTTTGATCTCTTGAAAATAAATATAATCTTTTCATCCATGAATAGTACACTATTATGTTGGTTTCTTTGAAAACAAACAATAACTAACATGTTAGTTATCTTTTAGAACAGAACCTGTAATTGCATGTACAATAGACCTTGTAAATAACTCTATCCTGGAAATGATGCTTTTGGAAAAGGGACCTGCATTTGCATGCACGCTAATGGTATCTATTAAGTTAGCTTTCCCTTGGAATGGGGATGAATTTGAATGAATAATAATAATAGAAATATCTATTACATTGAAAAGATTACTTAATTACATGCACAAAAAAAAAAAGTGAAGGGCTAACTTTCTTTGAATAAGTTTTATCTAATTACATGTACGAAAATCAAAGCTAAGATGCTAGTATCCTTTAAATGAAAATGGATGGTTACATTGGTTTTCCTTTGGGAAATAACATGTGCTTCTGCGAGAAGGATCATAGTAATGTGGTACTTATTTGACATGCTTTGATAATTATATGCTTATAATTGATGTATGAGTAGTATTGTTAGAGGAAGCATGTTGTGATATTTTATTTACATTTCATGTATGCACATGAATAGATATTGAAGGATCTCTTCTAAATATTGATTATTGCTTTATTATTGCTTTATCTAATCATGATATCAAATCTTGTTGACGACAACAGTGATAGGAAATGATGGTGACTTATGGAAAGGATAGATTACATTTAACGTTGTTTCAGGTAAAGGACTAATGGTCCATGTAGATTGGGGAGTGTAAGTTATGTTATGATCCACTTATAGAACTACCAGGCCACAAAGATATAAATATTGGAGATTTGTGGGTAAATGATATCATGATTAATGTAATAACGTTTACCTAGATTTGTTGTATTTTAATGATATTTCGTTGTAATATTTTATGACAATGATTAAGGGATGGACTCCCTTATAAGCCATTGAGTGAGGGGTGAACACCCTCATGAGCATTTAATAATAAAATTAAACGTTCAATAGTTTTCAACTTATGGGTGTTCAATGATTTGATTGCTTATTATGTTAGTTTGATGATGTTGATTCCTTGCATGATGTGTTGTTTATATTATCAAATATGTGATTAACTAATCTAGTTAAAGGAATCGTGAAAATGATACAAGATTATGTCAGAAAGTTTATGTTAATATGTTACAACATTGGTTGTTAATGGTTATGTAACTCACTATTCCTTACTAAAGTTACTCTATGTAATGATCAATATTTTGTCTAATGATTTATGAAAAATCTAGAAGAGTAATTTGGATAGTTTGATGAAAATGAGAAATTGGGGATCGCCCAAAATCCCAATTCCTTTGAAACTCTTGATCCTGGACCTGTGGTTTATGGGCCCACGAAGCCCTGACGGAAGCATTCTTAAAACTTTAAAACAAAGATCTTCTATCGAACCAGCCCTTTCAAACCCTCTTCACCATACTGATCATAAATTACGCGTTTTTGTTGATCACTCAACACATCATAAGCTTCGGATATCTGTTTATTTTAATTGATGTTTGGGTGCACAATAATTATATCTTCCACAAGCATACAGTTCAAAATGCTATAAAGACAGCGCACGCACAACACTATTAATGCACACATCCAAATCCCTTTCATTAACAATACAAACCAGTCTTATATATATATCTATATGTGTGTGTGTGTGTGTGTGTGTGTGTGTGTGTGTGTGTGTGTGTGTGTGTGTGGCCGCATATAAATTATAAGAAAACATTCATTACGTAGTCACATCCTCTGCGCAGAAATGCACCCTTCCCTTGACTTTCCGCTCAAAAGCTAGGGAGTCCAAACCTTCAACATGCAAGCAATCGGCGCTCTGAAATCTGGACGAGGTTGAGGGAGTAGAATGTCACCGCTTTCCCTGATCAATACCCAATATGGTTTTCCTCTGACTCTGCAAATGTTCACAGTAGGGAAGAGTCGAAGTGTATATGTTACGACATCGTTATTCCCATATATATAATAAGTGCTATGGCCAATACCCACCGACCCTGCGCTGCACGCTGCCTTCTACAAACAATTACATGTAACAGAAGTCAAAAACCCTTCCAAGCAATGATTAACATACATAGCGTTAAACAATAATGGACCAACATATTTAACAGCTACACAATAATTCAGATCCCAATCGATACAAAAGACACATGTTAACTTCGTTACTAAAACACACACGCAGGCGTATACACATAATACTGAACCCAGGTTTATATATCACAAAACGTTTACAGGCTAAGGCATTTCAGCCTTAGAACGAGGTCATGCTTGGCTACATCTTGCCCACTCAATATTTTCCTCACAAAATAAGATACCTCACACTCTATCACACTATACATTTATAAGATACATTGGAAGGATCGATAAGATCTTCTCCTAGTTTTTTTTTACAATGAAAGCTCTCCAAAAGCGTGCATGGTTGTTAACAACTACTTTAAATCCACTTTAAATTTGCTTTTCTACTTTAAAACAGGCTTTTCTCTATTCTGATCCTCTAGTCCAGGTTTTCTCGCTTAGTTGTCGGGTGCTCCCGCATCATAGTTACCCGTCGGTAAATTGTGTAAAAAAATTCTAACTCCATGCATTCTCATGTGAGGTTACAGGGGGTTTCTACACACAATATATATGGGGTTTTAATTGAATTTTCCAACTAAATTTCAACAAATTGACAGGTTATTGGTTTGCTACAATTTCTCAAAACAATGAGGTTTATGATTTCTTACAAAGTGTTTTTATTTTTTTTACGAAGTGTTCAAATTTGTCTTTTAAATTTTAAAATGTAAAGTTAATTTTTATTTTATTTTTTACAAAATGCTAAAGAGCATAGATGAGCATTTTGTATTTAAGTTTATCTTAATTTTTTTTTCTTATTGTAATTATAGCAATATACAAAATTTGTAAACATGTTTTTTCAATTTTTTAGAGTTGCAAAATATCTTGCTTTTTAGATAGTTTTTTACCATGTTAAAACAACACAAACTTCAAATTGGTATTACCTTTTTAACATAATAGTATTTTACCATAATAACATTGAAACAACACAAACTTGAAATTGGTATTATCTTAATTTTTTATTTTGTGTTGAAAGTCTTACATATTTTAAAATGCATGTTTGTGCAATGTCTTTCACATAAATGGATTAGCTTTTGTGCATAATTGTTTATTATTTCTACCATAATTTTTTACATATTTGAAAATGCATGTTTATGCAATTGTCTTCCACATAAATGGATTAGTTTGTGTACATGACTCTTGATTATCTTTTTACCATAATAATACTAAAACGACAATAGCTTTATTTTATTTTTTTAAATAAAATTCTAAAAA